>WOVY01003141.1:0-139038 GCA_013436015.1 Rhipicephalus annulatus
GAGACAAGGTATCTTTCGTGTCCTTCCTGTCTCTGTGCCATCGTTTTGTTCTCGCGCTATAACTATCGTCAAGGCATTTCAGAGTCTTTTCTAAACACTCATTGGGTAACTATATACCGCAAGCATACTTGCTTGATACCCACTACGGGCATTACAAATAAAACTTTTTGGACAGTAGACCGGCATTCGCTATGCTATTTTTCGTCTTTATTCTGAGAAGTGTGGTATCTGCTAAACACTCGCAAATATTTTTGTGCGAATTGTTCATAAGGTGGCTGATGACGATGAGGAATTACATGTCTGAAGTAGGTATGCGCCACAGTTAATAGCCGAACAAAAACTAGCTTTTGTACTGGGTCGGAGCATTGGACGACCCACTCGTTACGCTATTCGCATTGTGCGACGACTGCTTGTTCTTTCGCTGTTTTATAACGCTTTATAAGTCGTATTAACGTGATTGCTTTCCCGACATCAAGCCTGCCCGAGGCAAGTTTGCCATGAAGTGCCAAGCACCAGCATTAAAGAAAAAAAAAAACACCGGCGTGGCTCAGCTAGTGATAGAATACTGGACTGGGGCCTATCGGACCGGGCTCGAGCCTCACTGTGTCTTCGGTGCTAGCTTTTTTTTCTCATTTCACGCGATGTGGTCCAGGACACCGGCGGCGCCGGACAACTGCGCTTGACCCGAGTTGTGATCTCATAACAACTTTCGCTGTAATAAGTGGGAAGGAAAGGCAGAAAGACAGGTAAAGAGATAGGAAGAAGAAACAGACACAAAGAAAGAAAAAAGAAAGAATGTGTATATAGCGCAGTATATCTATAGGTGTGAAAGAGGCGCAGCTAAGAGAGTAAAGGCTTAGACAATTAATCCAAGACCAAATGGGTGCGCACCAGCATATATGTGACACAGCGTTGCACAACTTTTTCTCTTTTGACTAAGTCGGCGAATGCTTGCGTATCTGGCCACATTTTCTTTCCTTCTGTTTAATATATAGCAATTTATAGTCTATAGGTCATTGGGGCTTTCATGAATGTCCAGAGGTCGTGATCCCGAAATGACTGATGCCCAGGCGAACGAACAACTTAACGATTTATTTTGTCGCATCAAAGGCTTCACCGAGAGCGATTAAAAAAAGACGAAGAAGAAAGAACCATTATAACATTTTTCGACGCCAGTAAAACGTAGCGAAATAAGTTTTTAACGACGCCGCGTGATCGATGAATACATCGATTAGCCCATTCCACCAGCGATTGAGCGTTACAGTCGCACACACGGATGTGCGCGACAGTTTCGACTACATACCAGTCTCTCTCCCACACTTTCTCTCTTACATGATCGAGTCAACGCCGCTGCAAAATTGACAATGAACCAATGAAAGCCTTCTGACGAGGGCCTGCCTTTCGTGATCGCGCTGCAACGGGTAGATATGGTGAGGCCTTAAGAGTTGCCAACACAGCGAGATATACATTCCACACTTCCAACGCCCGACAGTCTGTCTCACGCTGAGGGAAAGACTTGACAAACAAAGGAAAAAGAAAGAGATAGAGAGAATGACAGCAGTTGGATTGTTTTATGGGAGTCCAGGGTACCAAAAAAAAAAGCCCCCCCCCCCCCTCTTTCTTACCAATACGCACTAGGGGAAGGGAGGGTCACACCTACCGAAGACATTGTTACGGAGTTAGGACAGCGGGCCTTAGGGCCCGCTGTTTTAAGCGTAACAATGCATGTTGACGATACCTTGAAATTCGTGCGGACCGCCTTTTCTTGATGTCTTATGTTGTGCTGCATGGAGCCAACGTTTTAAGAACATTGGCCGGAGCCTTGAAATTTTAGCGGCAAATATCACTATTGCGCTGCGAAAAACGGGGAATGTCGAACTCTGCAAACTTGCACAACTTTTTCGCGATCCACAATTCCCTCAATATGAACAAAGTAATAAGTTCCTGACGTCAGTTTGTTGTAAAAGCTTGCTAAGGCCTTGGCGCGAAATTCGAACAATGCAATTATAATGCTGTGTTCTTTTTTAACTTTCTGTACTACCGATAATTACCAACCTGTACGCGAAATAAACGACACAATGTTTGCACACAGCGTAGGCTAAACTGGTTTATTTATTTTTTAACTGCGCACTGTAAATATCGTACCGCTGGTTCGAGTTAGTTTACGTTAGACTGCTGGAACGAAATCACCACTTGTGCGGCAGATGCATGAATATTGTTTGAGGTCCGGCTTTATCCCAGGTTCTTATCGACTCTATTACTCAGTTTTCATTTTTTTTTCTTTTAAATCACTGACTGCAGTGCGCTGCACAGGACAACTGTCGCACTGTTGTCGGCGGCAGCGATACGCGGACAGAAATGTCTTCTGCATAAATTATATTCACTCGTTTGCTCGTGAATCCGCTGCACGCCCATCATTCACAACTCAATAATAGGTGATCCTGCGTGGCAGGTGACTGACTGTGATATGTCATTGACCAGTCGTCTCCTATGCGCGTCATCGTTTTACAGATAGCTAATGTGCCATGATTATAGGCAGGTGTCATACAAGGAAACGTCATAGTGTAAAAAGTCATAGACAAGCCGAGATTACAAAAAAAAAAAACATATACAGCCGTGGGCAAAGTATTTCATGAAAATTTCAAGCGTCGCAAGAACAAAACCAATATCTGCCAACATCTGCTGTGTGGCGCTATCGTGCGAAACTACTCGAGAACTTATGGTAAAAAGATAACCGACTCTAACAGGATGTAACAGCATAAACCACTTCTTCCTTGTGAACGGATCGGATACAACTGCCGTGATTCGCCGCAAATAGCGTCAATTCATAAGAGGCATACTTAGTTCGGCCGGTGGCTGTTGACACGCGCGCATATCACAATTCGCCAGCGATCTTTCGAAGAACAAATAACTGCTGCGAGATATACGTGGCGCCGTCAGAGGGCTCGTCGGACAATCGCAGGCCTGTTCCGTCCAAAGGATATACCGTCTGCACCTAAGCAATCACAAGGAAGCGCCTAGTATGCCACGAACGTATATTAATCCTGCGCTGATCAAATCATCGTGAGACCTAGCGGATATAATAGTTTGGCAAACATGTCAGTTGCCTGGACAGCGATAGTTTACTTCGTGTATAGGCCATATACTCCGCTTCGGAATGTCACGCAGCAAGTCGATGGGATCCAAAATAGGTATATTATAGCTTCTAAAAGAATGACTTTAGATCCTTCTTATGACGAGTAATAAGCCGCGCTTGGAGAGCTGCGTTTGATATAACTGCACACTGCACTGAACGCACTAGTTTCATGTTTTCAGCTACATACAGATAGTGGGAAAAGTGGAATGTAAGGAAATAAGCGATCACATACGATAAGCTGTGACAAACATGGTGGATCCATACTGACTTGAAATATATATAAAAAAATCACTTAACTTAGTACATCTTTAGTGGCAACAAGTACGTAATCAATTTTTACGTGTCTTCCACGTAGACAAAGCTCTGCTTTCGTTGTCTGAAAAAAAAAAGTTAATCGTTTCTGCTGTGGGGACGTCGTCACAGATAAGGAGAGAAAGATAAAATACAAAGGAAAAGCAAAGCGGCGGAGTTTCTCTGACGTGTATCAATGAAGTTATTATGAAGTGGTACTTGGTGTGGATTCATATTTTAATAAGACACTCTACTTGAAAGAACAGAAGGAAATTATTTTACGTTTAGGCAGCTAGTTAAAAACTAAATCATTGGGGAGAGCTTAGGTTAAAAGAGCCAAACATCATAACTTGCAAGCGTTTGCGCGAAGCCTCACGTCGCCTTTTCGATTACCGATAGCACAATTCAGCGATATACAATTACTTTAGTACTTATTAATAAAGCGAAGCAGCTCCAGCGTAGTGAACGTGATCAGTAATGTCGAAGTACTCCTGATAAGCGCGTGCACTGTAATAGTGTATATATGCGGACAACATAGATCACATGAAACGGGTGTTTTAAAATTTTGTATGGCTTTCACTTTGCTAGAAAATCTCTGTTTTTCCTAACATCATGCGCCGCCTTTGCTGTGCCAATTAGCATACACATGTACCTAAGTAACAATTCTATTTTCTTCCATTCGTGAAACGTAAATCAACGGGTCAATTGAAGGCACCTCTAACATTGCAAAAAATGAAGGTTATCTTCTAAAATGCAGAACTAATTCTACTTTTTTCAGGCTACGGAATTCAGATTGCCTGAAATTCGTTGAACGATGGTTCATTAGACCTATCAACACTAATAAATTAAGACAGTGAATTGCCTCTTTCACTGGACCTCTTATCACGACTCTCCTGACGTGGATTTAATCGGCCACCTCTCAATCCTTAAATATATCAAGCACGACATTTATCGAGGGCTTCATTACGACCTTCCGGTTTTCGCGTAAACTTTGGCTGTGTTTTTACAAAAAGTCATGTACAGCATCAAGCAGGCGTTTTGATGACAATCAGAAGCGTCAAGTCGACGAAAGCATGTTCTCACCCTTCTTGTGCTCGCACCACTGCTTCAATAGCTGCCACGTCTTCAATGATTCAATTTACATACGGACGTGTCGCACTCGTCATCAGTAACAAAAGAGGCTAGATTAGTAATTTTTAAAATAAGCTAACCACCAACGCTTTCTAGTTGCGAGATACTTAACGTTCCTATACATTACTTTTAGTATTAAAGATGCAGCTAGCTTATGTCTTCTGCTTGTTTTTTCACTCAGCCTAACGAATATTTCGTTGAGCCATCAAACTCACCCAAATTTAGTGCTCTAATAAACCACACGCTATAAACCGTGGAGAGTTGCATGCAGGGATGCAAAAAACACCTGTGTACGTTCACTAATGATACTATGCACAACTGCAGCGATGTGTTATCACAGCCTCCTACACCATCGAAACGGACGATAATTCGCCGGACAAATGCCGAACGATTTAACCACATTACCGCTTTCCCCGACTCTGCGGCTCCAGTACATTGCCGACTTATAATCGGACAAACGAAAGTAAGTCAACGAGATTTAAGCGCAAATCAGAACAATCGCCTTTCGAGCCGAGTAAAAAACGAGCACTTCCTGTCAATCTTGTCAATGACTGAAAGCGAACACGAAAGCCGGCTTTTCAAGATGAACGGGGCACAGGTGACACAAGTTTCACAGAGACACGGCTGTCGGCAACTTACAAGGATTGAACGCCGATTACAAAAAAAAAGAAAAAATAGCTGCCCGAACCGTCTCATACGTATGGCAAAAAACAACAAACCCGTGCCCGCGGATTACTGCAGCATCATTTACGCGCGCGCGAAAGTGAAGGAAACGAGGTGATTACGGTGACATTCCGAAACACGGATCACTGTTGAGAGAGTCACTACACGTGTCAACGCCAGAGGAATCCAGCACCAGACGCGCCCGCGCCCAAACCGGAGCGCACACGCATGCCGGTAGATGATGTCAGCGAGCGACGTAACGAGAGACAGTGCTTGTCGAAGGGTAACGCAATCTCTCAATGGGGTAGTTGTGCCCTAGTGGTAGAGAGGCAAAGCTATTGCTAAACTGTCTTTAATAATACTGAATAAATAAAAAACAAACATATACTATTTTTAAAAACACGTAAAGTTTTAATAAATTAAATTTAACGTATTTAAAAAATAATGAAAAATTTATGTTGAATTGTTTATTCTGTTTTATACTGTTGGTGGTGGTCTAAGTGAGCTGCGCTACCCGCGCGCATTCAACCTTAAAGCGTTCCTCAAAGCGTGGTGAGGCGTGATTGGCTGAGGTGCCGAGGACCAATGAGGAGCATACATCTGGAGCGTCACGTGCCCAACCGGCTTTGATTTACTTGCGCTGTTCATTGCTTCAGCCGGCTCTTTGAACGTGGTCCTCGCAGGCTCGCTAGCAGTTCCCCCGCACAAAATGCGGCTTCTCTGCATTTTGCTTCCCCTGGTCGGCTTAATATCGGCCGACCCGACCGTATACTTCAAAGAGGAGTTCAACGATGGAGGTTAGTACGATTTTAGCCCATTTTTTTCCCGGCTTTCTCGCCTCGCTTTTTTGACTGTCGATGTGGATGGAGGTGGTGGGGAAGGGTGAAGCCGCCATCCGCGTCAACCGCGTTTGCTGATGTGTAATGTTAAGTTTTCTCGATTTCGTTTGTCTTTTACCGCAGATGCGGGCGAGTACAATTAGCTAGCCAGTTTTCTGCATAGTTTAACCGGTTTTCTGGTTGCCTGCGGAGGTGGTAGTGGTTGCGGCGGTCATCGGCGTCGTGGCGTTTGATGATGTGTAACTACCTTTCACTGATTTCGCGTGTTTGTTTTGGTGCAGACGCGTGGAAGGACCGGTGGGTGGAGTCTACGAAAGGCGACAACCTCGGAAAGTTCGTTCTAAGCGCTGGCAAGTTCTACGGTGACGCGGAGAAGAGCAAAGGACTGCAGACCTCTGAAGACGCCCGCTTCTACGGCATCTCCGCCAAGTTCGAACCCTTCTCCAACGAAGACAAGACCCTGGTCATCCAATTCACGGTGAAGCACGAGCAGAACATCGACTGCGGCGGTGGCTACGTCAAGCTGTTCGACTGCAGCCTAGACCAGACTCAAATGCACGGCGAATCTCCCTACCTCATCATGTTCGGCCCTGACATCTGCGGTCCCGGCACCAAAAAAGTGCACGCCATCTTCAACTACAAGGGCAAGAACCACCTTATCAACAAGGAGGTGCGCTGCAAAGACGACGTCTTCAGCCACCTGTACACCCTGATCGTTAAGCCCGACAACACATACCAGATCAAGATCGACAACGAAGTGGTCGAGAAGGGCGAACTCGAGAAGGACTGGTCCTTCCTGCCCCCCAAGAAGATCAAGGACCCCGACGCCAAGAAGCCCGAGGACTGGGACGACCGGGCCAAGATCGACGACCCCGACGACAAGAAGCCCGAGGACTGGGACAAGCCCGAGTACATTCCCGACCCGGACGCCACCAAGCCCGAGGACTGGGACGACGACATGGACGGCGAGTGGGAACCCCCGCAGATCAACAACCCCGAGTACAAGGGCGAGTGGAAACCCAAGCAGATCGACAACCCGGCCTACAAGGGTGCCTGGGTACACCCGGAGATCGACAACCCCGAGTACACGCCGGACCCCAAGCTGTACCGCTACAAGGAGATCTGCAAGATCGGCTTCGACCTGTGGCAGGTCAAGTCTGGCACCATCTTCGACAACATCCTCATCACGGACGACGAAGAGTACGCCCGGGTGCACGGCGAGGAGACCTGGGCCGCGCTCAAGGACGAGGAGAAAAAGATGAAGGACAAGCAGGAAGAAGAGGAAGAGGCAAAGAGCAAGAAGGAGGATGACGCTAAGGACGAGGACGAGTTCGAAGACGACGAGGACAAGGATGAAGACAAGAAGGATGAGGAGGAGACCACACCCGCGCCCGAAGACGACGAAGACCACAAGCACGAAGAGTTGTGAGCTAGCGCGGCTGCGGACTCTAAAAAAAAAAACATCTTTTGTACAGGCATCTCTCATTATTTCTGTTACCCCCTCTCACCCCTCGCCCGTTTCACTCACGGTTTTTTTTTTGTTCCTGTCCTCTTCCCCTCATTTGTGGCGCGAGAGAAACAGTTGATTTAATAATAAAACACAGGCTCTTTCCTGGTTGAACATCTCTTTATTTACTATACAACACAAACACGCTGTACAGGCTCTGTGAACAAGGCACTCCGAAGTTGTGCAAGGTAGCACATCGTCTTCGCTAGGATCCAAACTCCTTGGTGTCTGGCGTGATAGGCTTGAACTCGTAGCTTCCTCGGCCATCCATGTACAGGCAGTACTGCACGAGATAAAAGGTAAGCAACATATTAGTTGTTCTTGTTGTTCTCCTATTGTTAGTGGCGCATACACACTGCGGGGGATTGGCCAAGAATAGAGTGGTTTTAAAATTTACTGTTCAGATTTGGAATAATGGAGTTCCTGAATTGGTTTCATTTGAACAGTTCGATGCAGCACAGTGCAACACTTCTGTGCAGTCTCGCATGTGATGTCAGTAGACACTTGCATTTCATGTCGTGCACAGTTATAAGGTTCCCGGTGCACTTGAAATTATAGCGCTGCTTCCTTGAACAGCCAATAATTCAAGACCAGCTAGCCCGACATTTAGAGCTAGAGCACATTAGCGAGTAAGCATGTTTAACAGAGTCAATTTGACAAGCCAAATTCAATGTCTTAAGGATGGTGTTGTGCATTGTAATGTTTAGTCCCACACTTTGAATGAGCCCCTTCAACAATAAAGGCGTTATTGCAAGACTGCTTTATATTGAGGGTAGCAAATATAGTATTGTTCCACGATTGTGTAAACCTTGCAATGGATTCAGCGGACACTGCCACCAGTGTTTTTTTTTTTTTTAGTTGACAAAACGTGTGTGCTCCAGTTACTTATTCTTTAGCTTTAATGAAAAAATAAAAAAATCTCCATTTAAACATCTGCAGTGCCACTGAGTTTAAACAGTTGGACTTCAAAGAAAAAGAGATACGTTGTACAAGTACCTCATTAAAAATTCATTTTGAAACACATCTCATTCACACAAGTGATAATTTTCTGTAGGTTACAATGACTTTTCAAGTGACTTCACCACTGTGGCTTCAGATAGTTCTTTTAATGAACTTGCTCCCAAGTCAGATAATGCCTCCAGTCTTGCCCTCAGAGAAGCAAACTGGAAAGGCAAGTTAGCCGGCAATGGGTCACACTTAAAAAATTCAATGCTCTCTTCAACGGTTGCAGATACTGCTGGTGTAGCTGAAGAGAGGAGGAAGAGGTGTTCAGGCCCTCCATGACCCTCGAGGTTTCTTACCCTCGCCCTTAGGGACAAAATGAGAGCGAAGTGAATCTGGGAACAAAATGGTGTGAAAAGACATCATAGTCGAAATCAAGAAGAAGAAATGGTCATGGGCAGGAGAAGTAGTGCGAAGGAAAGATAGCCACTGGTCATTAAGGATCACAGACTGGATTCCAAGCGGGTGAGGGGAAGAGAGAAAGTTAGGTGGGCAGATGAGATTAGGGAGTTTACGAGTACAAAGTGGCAGCATCAAGCACAGGACCTAGTTGACTGGCGGAATATGGGAGAGGCCTTTGTCCTGCAGTGGGTGGTCAGGCTGATGGTGATACATCGGAACGGGACTTTGCGCCCATGGTTTCTATCGCTTACTAAATCCTACCTGGCCAGCCGTGCTCGGTAGATTGAAAAGGTCAATTGGCTTAGCAATGATTGTCACAATGTGATGCAACTTCTGGCTCATGCCGCTCCACTTAAATGAAATTTCAATTGAAAAGCATCCATAAATGGGGGTTGTGTGCTCAAGCCGACGTTTCGAAAAGCAGGACTTGTCTTTTTCAAGGCTGGAACCGATTTCCTTAGCGCTAGCGCGTATGGGCTTTGTACCGCCTCCTCTCTCTCCGTTTACTCACATAATTTGTCATGATGGCTTCTCCTTTTCTTCTGCCCCCCCCCCCCCCCCCCCCCCGTCCCCTATATCCACACAGTTGTTTTTCCCTCCTTTACTCAGATTGGAAAAAAGGGCACGAAGTGTCTACAGACTAGCACTAAGAAAAATCAGTTACGCCCTCGAAGAAGACAAGTCCACTAGTAGAAACGTCTACCCGAGCAGTTTACACATTCTCTTTCATAGTAAGCTTCCATCACCCCCCTTTCTGGAGTATTTTATATTTATTTACTCCGATGTAGGCATGAGCCTAAGTCACAATTTGATTATGAGGCAAAGAGATGAATTCTGATCCACTTGACTTAACATGTACCGATAAATACAGGTCTCTCTCTCTCTATTTTTTTCCCATTTTGCACCCGCCTAAATGTGGCCACTCTTGCCATTGTGCCTAAGAGTGCGGCATCATACTCATAGGCTCGTGCACAAGGGGGGGCAAGAGGAGGGTCACCGAACCCCCTCAATCCTTCAAGGAGGGCACCAGGTTTGCCTCTCACTATTTTACCTGCCTTATGATTGTTGAAAGTGCAGGGTTACAGGCAGTGGCGTGAATCCAGAAAAATTACAAGGTAGGACTCAAATTGGATCATGGTGGCTAGTTGATTTATTAAATATGGGTTGTATTTTTATTCACATAAGAAATCATGCATCGAAATAAAATTTTCGAAATATGCGTGGTGCCTGAGCATGTGTAAATGCATTGTTCTATTCAGAGATATCTTTAAAAGCTGCCAAGTGGCTTTTGCGATTTCCGTAGTCTCACACAGCTGACGTACACACTAATAAATAATCGGCCTTTAAATAAAAATTGAGTGTGCAATACTTAACTGTCACTTGCAAGGGTTGTCCCTCCCCCCCCCCCCCCCCCCAGCCAGGACACAAGGGGAAGTGTCCAGACAACCCCTCCCACCATGATTTATGCCAATGGTTTTGGGCATGCAGTTTTTAAACGGTAATTGTGGATGAGGAGCTTTGATGCAGCATTCAAAGGCAAGCTGTTGTGAGCAGCACGCCGGCCAACAC
The DNA here is from genome assembly GCA_013436015.1 of Rhipicephalus annulatus. Classification (NCBI taxonomy): domain Eukaryota; kingdom Metazoa; phylum Arthropoda; class Arachnida; order Ixodida; family Ixodidae; genus Rhipicephalus; species Rhipicephalus annulatus. Next base: position 10,541 of record WOVY01003141.1, read on the forward strand.
CATTTATGCCCAATGAGGAGCTTGTTTCCTTAAATGTCATCCAATAGGGGAAGGCGGAGAGGTCCTCCAGTGAAACTTGGTTCTCCTAAATGGAGAGCCCTGTGCATCCCTGTGACCATGGCAGTTCAACTAAAATATGGGTTAAAGATTTCTTCTCAAACCATACGCAATATGTCGCTGCTAACGATCACTACTTCACACTTCCTCCGTTACGTCCGGTGTACCACAGGTGTCTGTGCTGGGCCCATTGTTGTTTCTGATTCACATCAGTGACCTCTCTGACACTATTGTTTTTTCACCAATTAAACTTTTTGCGGATGACTGGGTTGCTTATCACAAATAACTAATTCTATAAATGTCCAAAATGACCTTAACCAATTACCCTATGGTGCCACAAATCACTTACGCAATTGAACATTAAAAATGTCAGGTCATGAGAATAACCCGACGGCTATGCAGCGCACACTAGTTACAACCTCAAAAAAATTTCTTTGAATTCTGTTAACTCCTACAAATACCTTGGAATAAATATCACTAACGACCTATCCAAGAACATGCACGTTGGTTACGTAACCTGCAATGCTAACCGAACTCTTGGCTACTTGCGCCGTAGCTTTTCTAAAGCACCCTATATTTTAAGATTAATTTTGTATAAAGCTTTAGTATGTCCGAAACTAAAATACGCACACAGCATCTGGGACCCCAATCAAACTGCACTAATCAACACACGTGAATTTGTTCGGAATAGCGCTGCCCGGTTTATCTTGTCCAATTACGCTTCTCTATCTATAATGAAGAATACACTACAACTGCCTGATCTGTCTTTACCTCATAAATGTCTTTGTCCCTTTCACAAAATTGATCTTCAAAACAAAGCTTTAAAAAAACATCTTTTTGCTCAACCTGAGTATATTCATCATGCATGGACTACAGCTTTAAGGTTAGTGTTCCACTATGCCAAACTTATATCCCCTAAACCAACAGAGAATGGAACCACCTTCCCGCCTCCATCACTACAATTACTGATGCCAGCTTCAAAAGTGCCATTCAAGACACTGTTTTGGTAACTTGTATACTTAGACAATGTGCTATAGCACATTATACATATATGTTAACCGTACCTTTCTATAATGCCCTTGGGCTCTCAAAGTATATGCATAAATAAATAAATAGTGCCAGCAGTCAACCATCTCACTCCAGAGAGTTCACGGTTGCATGTCAATGCAATTAGCTCCTACAGTGATGTTCAGCTACAGCGTACTGCGGACCACCATTGAGTGGGTGCACTACATGTAAGCTAAATTCAACTCCCGATTTAGACTGCAGGATGAACAAATACAAAATATTTAACAAAAAATTTAGTGCCAGGATTGTGTAAACTCTGAGCACCCCACTGATACACCTGCCTGCAATTCACATTAATGCTTCATCAAAGAAATGAGTGAAGTAATGAGAAAACACTATATTGCACGCTTATAAATTGATTATAAGCAAGTGGGCACGTCATGTACAATACTCAAAAACTGAAACGCAAAAATGTAGGGCTCAGTGACGCCCATAGTTTTTTTTTTCTCTGTCATCTACGGTTTGTGTCATAGTGGAGTAATTTTGAGTTAAGCACAACATTGGAGCTTTCAGCAGTCAGATTTGCAGTGACATGACACGGCTGTCAGGAGCATTTGATTACAGTAGTCGTTTGCTCATAGCAGTCATTGTACAAAAAAAGAGAGAGAGAGAGAAAGGTAGCTTGCATATCAATCCTTGGGTATGGTATGCAAGCTCCCAAAATAAGCTTGTGTATGAAAAACATGCAAGATATCTCTGTTGAGATAGTGTTTCATTGTAGAAATATCTGGACCTTCAAAGACAGAAATGCCAGATTAATGCATTCTTTGCAACAGTGCCAAAAACATATTGCAAATGTGTATATTTAAGAAAAATTTTCAAATGAAAGATACCTTAGAAGTGAGTATATGGGCTTGCTCATATATAACGAAGCTATTATCAGTACATATTTCAATCAGCATGAAAGCCCCTCCCAGCGAACTTAAGAGTGTGGTGCTAGTCTAATTGTATGAGTCACAAGGGCATACCTGATCTCAATGGAGCCAGATCATCATCAATCCTTTTTTACCATGATTTGTTTCCCCTGTGTATCTGGTCCAAATAAGCGAATTGTTGCCAAGAAATGCGATCCTGATTAGGCTCGAGTGCGACGAGCTGTGCCGCATTGATTTCGCATGGTGCTTACCAATTCCATGTTATACAATTAAACACCATCATTGCATTAGACTGCTCTGACAGAAGCTTCACTCATGGTAAACACTATTGGGAGAACAAGGGCCCTCAAAAGCACGCTGATAGTGCTCTCTCTTCAGGGTTAGCAAGTTCTAGTGGTCGAACAGAAGTAGGAGCGCTGTGAGCGAGAGTGTTTCTGCTGCGCCGAGAACAGTAGGAACCATTTGGTGTGGTCTTGCCTAAAAGTAGAGTAGGCGCAGTGTGACGGGAGTTACGTGACATTTAAACCTCACACTCTCAGCATGTCTTCGAACTTTGCTTCAGCGAGTGGCGCGGCAATGGTAACAACCGCGTGTAGCTTGGCACAACCGATGCTGGCCGTATTGGCACCACCTGTATGGGTTACGACGATGACAGTTAGCAAGTGTACTCAGCTAGTGTTAGCTGGATGCATTAGTGAACAAACGTACCGTGTCATCGCAGATTAGGATAATGGCGAATACGCAACTGACAGATTTCACGTGTAATTTGCTGTTGCCCAACCGAGAATGCCGGCATGTAGATTGTTTTGATAGCATGGTATGTTTCCTCCAACTCGTCGCCCTCTTTCCAGCTCTTTGGAGGCACGCTGCATTACAGGGGCAGATCCAGGGTCCCTGCCCTTAGTTCTGTCCCCGCTACTGACCGCACAGCACCCCTAGTGCAGCATTCTCTCCGTGGAATTAGCCATTGGAAGAGTACAACGTTAGTCCCATCTGTCTCGTCTTTTTTTATCTGATAATAGTGCTCTCCTTTAGCAAATGACCTTTCCTTACTCTGGCACCTACTATGTCGCTCTAACAGGCCATTTGTTATCCACCTTGGGCATGGGAACTGCCTGTCAACACTTTAACACAATTGCATCAACCATTTGTTTTTGCTAGTTGTGTTGAATATTGTCAAATAAAAAAGCAAGATAGAGCTGTCTATGAATTTAACTATTTGAATAATAAACGAATAAAGCTTACTTTAAATTTTTCTGTTTATAACTGCATATAATCACTCTGCTAAAGGCACTACACTCAAACCACGATATAATAAATGCAGTTATAACAAAATATTCGTTATAACGGAGTACTAAATACAATATTGTCTCGCAATAGATATAGTGTTAGCAATAAACCTTCATAACAAATTTTTGCAAATAACAAACTTATTTTCATATAAGATGCAATTTTGCTACAATGAGGTTTGAGAGTACCATGTTTGCCAAGTTGTTCATCGCGCTGCTTTCCATGATCCATGTCAAAAGTGCAAGTTTTCTTTGATTGAAATGAATATAATTGTAAATGAAATTTTTTTGCCCCAAGAATTTATTCCATTTATGCAAAAACAGATCAGCAGGGTTCGACCATGTTTCAAAGTAAAAAAAATTCAAGAAATTTCATGCGCTTGTACATTTTTCAAGGATTAAAAAAAAAAGGCATTCAAATGAGAATTTTTTTAACTACAACAATGTTTCATACGATAACTACAGTTATTTTATTGCACATTTACATATACAATTAAAGCATAATTTAACCATATCATCCCCATGCTCGGATTACTTTGTAAAATTGAGAAATTTGCAAAACCGAGAAAGAGGCCTTTCAGTCCTTTCACATAAAAAACTAATATAGAGACACCCAGAATCTACCACTGCATTGCATTTGCCATTAACCCATGCATGCTTTTGTGAAAAGTCCTGTTCAGGTTTACCGAACATAGAGTCTCACATATGTGACCCGGGCGATGCAGGTGAGCTAGACAGTCGTGCAAAATATGGCATGCAGTCGAAATACCGATGGGGATAATGAATGAATGCCGTGATTACATGAGCAGGGCAAGCAAGAAAGCTGTGAGCAGACGATCAGTGTCATATGTCACATAAATCATAAAATAAAGAAAGCACACAGTAGAGTCCCTGCAAAGTCTCCCGGAAAATCCGGGAGACTTGGCAGGTATGACAATCTGAATTTTCAGACATTATGCAGTAATCAAGTTTGAAACGGCATTAGGTGGCACTATCATTGCCGTGCTGACTATCACACAACCTAGATTGTCTCGTGCCTCAATCAACTTGCAGGCACAGTGGTTCCCAAGAGTCAGCTTCGTCCTAACGCAGACACCTTGGGTAGTCTGGGATTGCAAGGGCAGCATATTTGAAGATGCCCACTGAGCCGCTCAACAAATGTGCTGGCCGACCTTCAGAGCTACGTTAGACGTGTCCGCAGTAAATTGAGACCTTGAGCGTGGTAAAAGGCACGCATTTGTGTTTTTCCGAACAACCATTTTCTCGGACTAATTGGCTGCTCTTAGGGAGCTCAACATATGGGATTATGACCACAGTGAAAAGTCTAGTTCCCAGTGACCTACCTCGTGGTACTTCCACAAAGACTTGCGGTGTGACACAGTGAAGAGGGTGATGCCGGCCTGTCGACAGTACTGGTACATGGAGCCCTCAACGTCGACGCTCACCGCGCTTGTGCATTCATCCAGGATGGCAAATTGGGGCTGCCGGTAGAACAGCCGGGCCATCTGCAATGCATACGTAAGAGCTCCGAGCTAAGTTAAATCCACCGCTGTCCAAAGTGAAAAACAACATTCCGGCAGGTCTCGTACACCTAGGAAATCGACATCATACAAAGTTGGTGGGGAATTAGCTGGCAGTTGCAGGCATGCTGGACCGCAACTGGGCCAGCATGCCTGCGAATTCTCGAGGTTAGTTGGACCTTTGGTACTGACCGCGATACGCTGCTTCTCGCCACCACTGAGGATGTCCATCCAGTCCTGGATGGTGTCCCAGCCCCGCTCTCGCTCCAGCACGTAGTCCAGCTGGACTAAGTGTAAGAACCGTGCCAGCTGCTCGTCTGTCACCCCACGTCGAAGCATGTCCAGATGGCTGTCTGGGTAGATCACCTGAACACAACGTTGTCAAAGGCACATTGATTGGCAAATAGTGTCACAGAATAAAGTGACTTTCACTTTTCATGTCTCTGTTTCACAAGTTATTGTCAGTGATATCAAGATAATCATATTTTTGTCTGAAATCAACTTAACCACTCGGCTATCCAGGCACGCTGACAGAACATAGCATAGCCTTGTATCGTATCATATAGCACAAGGGTAGGAAAGGGATGTGAGAGCGAGAAGAGGGGAGAGAGCAAGGCATGGTGTGTAAAGAATGAGAAAGACAGAAATAAAAACAGGTGCACAAAGCGACAGAAAGAAAACAAAACAAAGAGACAGAAAATACAGTGGACTCTCAGTAAACAGAAATTTGTTAAGGAAACTTAGAAGGAAAGCTGTGTATCAGGTTGCAGGCTTCTCTGTTGGCCATGGTGTACAGACTGTGCTGCAAAGTTGCCCCTTTGCTAATATTTGTGCTGACCCAGTGTGTTTGGGAATAACATGGAGCCTTTTGTTAATGCCGTCCTTCGCAGGCTAGGCAGAACTTTAGCTCGTGTCAAGTTATCGAACAAATGCCAAACAAGTGACATAACTAAGGTTCTCTCATAAAAGTGAGAGAACCTTTCACTTTTTTTGGGCAACCTTGTGCCTATGATGATGGTGGAAAGAGGTGCCTGTTGTAGAATATGAATTCCTTGGCTAAGTTCTGTTGGTTAATCGTACAAGTGTTCAATCGCATACATTCCAGGCTAAACGCTGGTGCCAGTGGAAGATGAGCGTTTACAATGAATCGCTTGTCTGGCTGGGTTAATGGTACTGGTATTTCATAATTAAGTTGGAATGGCCAGGTTTCTGAGCCTTTCTCTACCTTGACCGACTTTCATAGCTGTGAGGGATAAGGTTCGGGTAATCACGGCAACTTAAATAATCGTTGTCGAGACTGACGAAGACATTTGCAACTTGAGTTATAAGGCTTTAATGCCACACACAAAAAAAAAAAAAACGATAATGAAGCTTGGCGTGTTACATGGCAACAGCGAAGAACTGCCTTAGGTACGAGCACGACGTACGTTCTCGAAAGACGAGGTCTGACGTTTAGCGTAGTCCCCCACTGCACTACACAAGGTTTGAAACACTTCACCGTGTGACGTCGAAGGCAGATGAGTCGATGCGTTGCGTTGCGTCTTACGCCGACATCAGCGATGACTCAGGCATGGTCGGAGCGGAGCGTGAGGCAGAGTCGATGTGTGGCAAGCACGTCCCGGACAGCCAGTAGTAGGCCCAGGTCTGGAATACGCCCGGATCTGAGTACAACGGACCGGCGCCGGCTGCTGGATCACACGGTAGAAGGGAGCCAGGCTCGTGCGGACCACAGGCACAGGTAGGCTTCGGGACCACGACCCGACGAGCGCTTCAGCCTGCCACTGTTTCGTTCGGATTCTTCTTCTCGAACGCCCCGTCGTCGTCTTTCTCTTCTCTCTCACCATGGCTTGGCATGACTTTGACGACACGATTCCGCCTTTTCCTTGTCTCATCGTCATCTTCGTCGGCGTACGGCACAGCACAAACTCACAAACATTGTGCACCAGATGAACCTACCGCGCATATCATGACAAAAGTCCCCCCTTTCAAAAAGTTTTTTTTTTTTTCAAAAAAAAAAAAAAACTGTCCAAAGTGCGCGGGAGACAAACAAATGTACAGAACTGTTGCACCAAGAGAATAGTCTGTATGTGAGAGTCCCTAGGCATATGGTACATTATTACATTAATGTTGTATAGCTAGCACCTACACCTGTAGCCTGCTCATATAATCAGCACCTACGTTCTCTGATCCTTTGATATGCTCAACGCGAAAGGTGTACTCTTGCAATGCGAGACTCCAGCGCAAGATCCGGCTGTTCAAATGCTTGGCTTGAGAGAGGTATCGTAGCGGTTGATGGTCAGTCTGAACGACGAAGGAGGTTCCATAAAGGAAGATATGAAATTTCGCGATCGCCCAAACTAACGCTAAACACTCTCTTTCAATTGCAGAGTATCTCTCTTCCCGGGGCATAAGTTGGCGGCTGGCATATGACACCGGGTGAAGAAGACCCTCGTGTTCCTGCATAAGCACAGCGCCTATACACCTATATATTATTATATTTACAAATACTGCTGTCTCAGTTTTTGAGACATTGCAGGAGTGGAATACAAATGTTCAAACAGTAAAACAAATTAACAGAATACATGACTACGCAACTCTTTTTCGAATTGCAGAGCATCGAGTCTGCGCAGAGACCCATCAAGCTCATTCCATAGATCCACGGTCCACGGAAAAAAGGAAAACTTAAAGCAGTCGAGACTAGCTCTAAAGGGCGTAATGTTTAAGGGATCAAATCGTCGGGTACGGCGCGCAGAAGCTGCAACAAAAGAAATGGGCGCTAGAACACCCAAGCCTGTGTGAACAGTTTTATGCAGGAGGATGATACGATCGCAAGTGCGCCGATGTTCTAGAGACTGCAGTGATAAAACATGCGCATGCGAAGTAGGCGAGAACCGCTGGTCATAGCGACGAAAAATAAACCTTATTGCTTTCTTCTGAACAGATTCTAACATAGCTATGTCATGTTTGTGGTGAGGCGACCAAACAACCGACGCATATTCAAGTATGGGCCTGACCAAGGTCTTGTACGCTGTCAATTTGCATTCTTTTGTCGAGTTGTTTAAAGTGCGTCGGAGATACCAAAGTTTTCGAAGAGCCTTGTTGCAGATTGTTTCGACGTGCGTGCGCCATTTTAAGTTTGTTGTCAGAGTTACACCTAGGTATTTAAACTCCGTGACACGAGCTAGACTGACACCATTATTAGTGTATGCAAAACTAAGAGGCTGTTTCTTATTTGAAAAGGTCATGGCTACAGTTTTTTTGAAATTAATTGACATTTGCCAGTTTTCACTCCAATTACAAAACAATGAAAAAACACTGTTCAGCGCTTCCTGATCTTCAACACTAGAGATGGTGTTATAGATAACGCAGTCATCTGCATACATTCTTAGTTTAATTTGTGTGTCACCGATAATTTCTGCTACGTCATTTATGTAGATAATAAACAAGAGCGGCCCAAGCACCGAACCTTGGGGCACCCCTGAAGTGATTTGTACTTCAGACGATTTCACATGGTTAAACGTAACAAATTGTGTGCGTGACCGCAAGTAATCTGCTATCCAGTCAACTAGCTTATTGTCACCAAAAAATGTGCGAAGTTTAACTAAAAGTTTAGCATGGCAAACCAAGTCAAAGGCCTTTGAATAATCAATAAATATGGCGTCAATCTGTCCTCGGTCGTTAAGAGAAGAAGCGACGTCGTGCGTAAATTCAAGCAACTGTGTAACAGTAGAATAGCAAGCACGAAAGCCGTGCTGTGATCGGGAAAGTATATTGTGTGCATTTAGGTATTCTACAATATATTTATGAATGATATGCTCCAAAAGTTTAGAGCTGGTAGAAAGTAAAGATATTGGCCTGTAATTTGGTATTAATTGCTTGTTTCCGGACTTAAATACAGGCACGACGTTTGCTAATTTCCACAGCTGGGGAACTGTTGCAGAGATTATTGATTTTTTAAATATTACAGTAAGATAATTAGCACACCACTCTGAATATCTTTTTAGAAAGACATTGTGAATACCGTCAGGGCCAGAGCTTTTCGTTACATCAAGATTTAATATAAGGTTATGTACTCCAGAGGAGCTTACTTCAAGATCAGGAAGAGCAGACAGATTGCTGCATGCAGAAAACGAAGGCTTGATGCCGTTATCAGTGGAAAAAACAGATTTGAAATAATTATTAAAGGCATTTGCTATAGCTTCGGGATTTGAGCAGGATTGGTCATTAACAATAAATGATGAAGGTATAGACGATGCAGGACTAATCGATCTCCAGAACCTGGATGGATTTTTTTTCATAAATCTAGCCAAAGTATTGCTGAAGTAGTAGTTTTTAGCCTCTTTCATTTTAGTGCCTAATTTACTTTTCAATGTATTAAATGAAGAAACATTGTCGTTACACCTGGAATGACGATTCTTACGTAAACGCTTTACGCGACGAGTGAGTTGAATGATTTCTCTATTATACCATGGGTGTCTTGGGTTCCGTTTAATATACTTTTGAGGCACGTACTTTGATTGGCATTCACGCACAATGTCACAAAACTTAAGGAGCAGCGTATCTACATTGCAAAATTCGCTGCAATATACAAATTCATCATAAGATGAAGCTAAAGTGTCCAATACGGAAGTATCATCAGCGTTAGAAAAGTTCAAAACAGTTTTTATCTCAGGTCTTTGAGGCGGACACACTAAGTTCAAAGCAACTTCGACAGCTTTATGGTCAGATAATCCATCGATGACTTCGCATTTTACACCGTGCGATAAGAGTTGCTGGTTTACAAATACAAGGTCCAATATTGCGTCCTTGCGTGTTTCGGTATCTACAACTTGAGTTAACCCAAAAGAAACCGCCAGATCGATCAGGGAAGCGCAAAGTGTCCTGTCACGCCCTGTTGGGATAAGTAAGTTCCAGTTAACGTGCGGGAGATTGAAATCTCCAGCCAAAAGTAACCTACAATCGTACAACTTGTTACTGACAAGGTAATCATTAATAGCAGGGACAATATCATCGGAGTTAGGAGGACGGTAGAGGACACCAATAACTATTACGATACCTTTAATGTATATTTTGCACCAAATAGTTTCTGTACCCGGAAGGTCAGGTAATAAAGAAAATTCAAGATTAGATTTAATTAAAACTGCCACACCGCCTCCACGGCCGGCACGCCTGTCTTTCCGAAGAAGCGCATAACCAGCAGGCGAAATTTCGCTGTCAATAACAGTATCATTTAGCCAGGTCTCAGTAAGGCAGACAATTGATGGGCTGTGGCATTCCACTAAACAGTTCAGAGCTTCAATTTTGTTTAGTATACTCCTCGCATTTATGTTGAGGACAATTATATTCCGATCACAACGTCAATCAGCCTTCGCGAAAACAGAAGCATCTGTACGTAATACGAAGGGTTTCTTTATGTCAGCAGCCTTGACTACTGGCATAGATGCTAGAGCTTGTTTGAGGGTTTCAAATGCCTCTTCTCTTTCGGTATTCCACGCTAACTTGTTCTTTTCCATCTTTCTTGTCATTTCAGTCAGTGGTTTCGCTTTCTGGGCATAGTGAGGTATGAGGTCTCGGTAATATCCCGCCAAACCGAGAAAAGAGCGAAGCTGCTTCTTCGTTTCCGGTCTTGGGGCTTTAGCGATCTTCGCTATCATGCTTTCTACTGGGCGGATTGTACCATCGCCGAGGTGATGCCCAAGGAAGATGACAGAAGTCATTCCGATCTCACATTTTTGAGGTTTGATCCGTAGGCCTGCTTCTCGGATCCTCTGAAACAACTGTTTCAATGTCACTAGATGCTCCTCCCACGTAGCTGTGGCAATTAGAACATCGTCTATGTAATGCACTGTGTTTGGAATGCCGTGCAGTAATGTCCTCATCAATCGTGTGAATATGGCCGAGGCTGTCTTAATCCCAAAAGGCATATAGAGAAAATGGTAGTGTCCAGATTGCGTTGAAAAAGCTGTTTTCGGACGAGAACTTTCCTCTAAGGGTACTTGCCAATAGCCCTTTGTAAGATCTAACTTTGAGAAAACCGACTTCGTGCCGACTTCAGCAAACATAATGTCAGTTCTGGGTATGGGTTCAGCATCGGACACCAGAACCTCATTAATGTGACGGAAGTCAATGCACGCGCGAAAGCTGTTGTCCGGTTTCTTAACCAGGACCAAGGGTGAGTTATACGGCGAATGGGATCGTTCAATAACTCCCAACTTCAGCATATCTTGAACCTCCTTCTCTACTATTTCCTTCATTGCAAACGGCAACGGATACTGTGACGTGCTGATTGGTTTTGTTGTAGTAAGCTCTAGCCGGCACTCTAGGAGGTTCGTCTTCCCAGGAACTTCGGAAAATATGTCTCGGAATTCCTCCAAGAGATTGCACATATCATCGCGTTGTGCTTCGTCTAAATTACTTCCGAGTGTGACCGACTCAATACCTTTCCCTTCATTTACTTTAAATGTAGGGAGGGGTGAATCCGATTCTCCTTCTTCGACTACAACGAACGATGAAGCTTGACTAGTGACTTCTGGTTGACGTTCTTCGTAGCGCTTGAGCATGTTTATGTGAAACATTTTCGTGGTGTGCCCAAGGTCCAACCAATAGTCGTGGTCATTCTTTTTTTCTGTAACCGGAAATGGCCCCTTCCAGTGCATAAGAAGCTTGTTTTCCCTGGTTGGGAGCAATATAAGAGCCCGGTCACCAACTTTGAGCTGTCGGGTTTTGGAGGTTCGGTCATAATACTTCTTTTGCGAGTGTTGAGCTCGGGAGAGATTCTCTTGAGCCAGCTTCAAGGTGCGTTCAAGACGTTCTCTCAGATCAAGCACGTATCCGTAAGTAGTCTTGATATCTTCCTCTAGGTCTTCCCCTGTCCAGAGTTCCTTCAGTATATCCAGGGGTCCTCGGACGTGCCGGCCGTAGATCAGTTCAAACGGCGAGAAGCCCATACTGGCCTGAGGTACTTCTCGATAGGCGAATAACAGAGGCGCAAGAAATCGGTCCCATGACTTCGGCTTCTCTTGGCACAACTTGCGCAACATCTGTTTCAAAGTGCCGTTGAACCTTTCGACCAAGCCATTGCATATCGGGTGGTAAGGCGTCGAGCTCAAATGTCGAATAGCAAGCAGAGCATTCACCTCTTCCATCAGGCCTGACGTGAAGCAGGATGCTTGATCACAGAGGATCTCCCGTGGAAATCCTATTCGAGAGAACATCTCCAGTAGTCCATCTGCTACTGTTGCCGAATCAATTGCGGGCAAAGCCACCGCGTCCGGGTACCGAGTGGCGAAATCCACAAGGGTAAGAATGTACCGATTACCCTTCTTTGAAATCGGCGTCAGAGGTCCAATGATATCAACGGCCACACGTTCGAATGGCGTGTCAATCAAAGGCATTCGTCCAAGAGGCGCCTTGCCTACTTTGCCTTTGGGATATGTCCTTTGGCATGCGTCGCATGATTTTACGAATCTTCGTACCTCCTCCTGTACACCGGGCCAATAAAACGACTCCAAAACTCGGTCCTTCGTCTTCTTGATACCCTGGTGACCAGATATCGGTGATTCATGTGCCAAGTGCAACACATGGACACGCAACGCCTTTGGAACCACCGCTTGTTGAACTGATTTACCCGGAGTCAAGTGGTAAACGCGGTACAAGATTCCTTTCTCGAACATAAATGAGTGGTATGTGGCTCCTTTGCCGCGGATGAGGGTGTCGACTCTCGCCCTACAAACATCCAGCGACCGGTCTTCCTCTTGTTTTTGGCGAAATGACTCCTGTGTCACCTCTAAGTTTCCAAATTTAGCAGTCGTGAGCTTCCGGCGATGTCCTTTGCTTGAAACACCAACCATGACTGTGCTATTCGTCCCGCATCCATCCTTGGATTTCTCTTCAGAATTCAATGCCTGATTAGTTTCCGACTTCAGGCTCGCTGACTCCTTCCACGTTGAGTCGGGGTCATTAGCGTCACGGGCGCCGGGAACATTTCCTACGATGACATCGTAAAGTGGCGACGTCATGCATTTGACTATCGCATTTCCGGTGAAATAGGGCGATAGAATCTGTACTTCTGCTTCCGGTACCTCGATGCAACTACCATCGGCCAATAAAATAGTGGCGGTAGTACCCGTCAGCGCATCATCGGGAACGAGGGAACGTCGCACGACCAGGGTGTTGCTTCCAGTATCCCTCAAGACTGATACAGTATGTCCAAACACTTCTCCCTGTAACACCGGCAAGTTTCGTGTAGCTGTTGCGGTGCGCGTTCGGAGTGCACTAGCAACATATTCATCTTGTGATGAATCATCGGCACATCGGGGCGTCTCGGACTTCTGGTCAGTAGACACGATGCAAGATGTCATTTTCTTTGACCCGCCGTTGCTTGGGCATGCTCTTGCATCGTGGCCGGGCTTCCGACAGTGCCCACAGAAGATTCGTTGGGGTTTCGTGCGGCAATCAGATGCTCTGTGGCCGGGTCGATCACAGACGAAACATCTAAGAGGAGGCTGGGTATAAGTAAATCCTTCTTGCTCCTTGGGAATGTTGTTTGCAGACTTGGTACGAAATACCAACAAGTTTGTTTGCCGCTGGGCTTCCAAGAAGGTATCAGCTGCTTCTGCCATTTCTTTTACCGTCCTGCATTTCTTCTCCCTTAGAAAAAGTGCCAGGCGATCGTGGCAGTTATTCAGAAACTGCTCAGCTACAATGAGGTTGCGCACGGATGCAAAGTCCTCGTCCGTTTCCGACATTTCCAGCCATCTATCGAAGTAACTCTGTAATCTCGTGGCGTACTGTTTACCAGTTTCGCCGTCTTCAGGCTTGCTTTGCCGAAACTTTTCGCGATAGCCTTCGGCTGTGAAACGAAACCTCTGGAGCAAGGCCATTTTCGTACTCTGGTAATCCATTGAGTCTTCTGGCGACAGACGACCGAAGACTTTCAATGCTTCCCCACTGAGGCATAAACTAAGCGCTGTCGCCCACTTCTCCTCAGGCCACTCTTGACCAACTGCTACGCGTTCGAACCTCTTGAGATACGCATCGAGATCGTCACGCCCCTCGTCAAACACTGGAATCAGGTTGTGAGGATTGATCAAGCACGGGCGGCTTTGACTCCTCTCAGGTTCGCGGTCCCGCGCTGTTGGCTCTCGGCTACCTTCAACCTCAGCTAGTCGAATTCGCAGTTGAAGAGTTCTCTCTTCTATCTCCAAACGTTCCTTCGCCGCCTGCCTTTCCGCGGAACGCTCTTCACGCGCTTGCACAGATTCCTCATGAGCCCGCTCTAACCGCGCGTCTACCCACGTCTTTAGCTCGGCTCCTTGAAGCCCCATGCGTTCCGCTAGCGTTATAAGCTCTTGCTCACTCATCTTCCCTACAGATTTCAACCCAGTGCAAACGGCTTCGTCCTGTCGCGGACGCCAATTGTTAGGGATAAGGTTCGGGTAATCACGGCAACTTAAATAATCGTTGTCGAGACTGACGAAGACATTTGCAACTTGAGTTATAAGGCTTTAATGCCACACAAAAAAAAAAACGATAATGAAGCTTGGCGTGTTACATGGCAACAGCGAAGAACTGCCTTAGGTACGAGCACGACGTACGTTCTCGAAAGACGAGGTCTGACGCTTAGCGTAGTCCCCCACTGCACTACACAAGGTTTGAAACACTTCACCGTGTGACGTCGAAGGCAGATGAGTCGATGCGTTGCGTTGCGTCTTACGCCGACATCAGCGATGACTCAGGCATGGTCGGAGCGGAGCGTGAGGCAGAGTCGATGTGTGGCAAGCACGTCCCGGACAGCCAGTAGTAGGCCCAGGTCTGGAATACGCCCGGATCCGAGTACAACGGACCGGCGCCGGCTGCTGGATCACACGGTAGAAGGGAGCCAGGCTCGTGCAGACCACAGGCACAGGTAGGCTTCGGGACCACGACCCGACGAGCGCTTCAGCCTGCCACTGTTTCGTTCGGATTCTTCTTCTCGAACGCCCCGTCGTCGTCTTTCTCTTCTCTCTCACCATGGCTTGGCATGACTTTGACGACACGATTCCGCCTTTTCCTTGTCTCATCGTCATCTTCGTCGGCGTACGGCACAGCACAAACTCACAAACATCGCGCACCAGATGAACCTACCGCGCATATCATGACAATAGCACAGTGATTTTTTTTATAGTTCAGGAGAAATGTACATACTTTTCCTTTGTTCAAGGTCGTTTGAAAGCCCTGCTGGTACTTGTGTCTGTCAGTGAATGCGCTCAACTGTGTGCACAGCTCATTTAGACGAGGTTCCGTGTCTAAAATTGTGTAAAGAGGGAACGTGACACTTCAAAACCTTTTCTTTATCACTCAATTTCGATTATTCTTGTAGAGTCTATGTATACGTGTGGGCTGATTTTTTCAAATATGCATATATTTTCCAGTATAGTATGTGGATAACCTGGAGTCAAAGCTTTGGGCAGTAGAACAAGAATGGATGCTCTAAACCACTTTGAACTAAGGTTATGACATGCAAAACATGTGTGACAGTAATCCCAGCTTGAAATTGAATAAGTTGTGAGTATTCAACATACTATAACTTCTGTTCAAAGTTATTAGAATATTCACTTTGTTCGCCTGCATTAACTTAGCAACCCTCTTAATTCAGGAAAAATCTTGCTACCCTAAAAGCATTTAAAATATGTGATAATTTAAAAGCTATTATTGTAATAAAGAGAAAATTGCATATTAAAAACTGGAATGCAAATATACATAGACTCAGAAAGTTTTATCAAACTTTATCAAGAATTTTAAAAACGTTTTAAGAGCAATGTCTCCCTTAAAGACTGTTGTCTTCGAATCATGGGTACGCTGCTTGAAATCCCGCTGCTTTGCGAGGAGCTTTTTTTGCCACGATTTTCTCTATTTCTCCTTTGTTCCATCTTTTTCTTTCTCTCCTCTCATTTCGTTGATATGTGACACCAACCTGTTGCTTAATTCCTGTGACACATAACCGTTAATAGTGATAGTTTTTGGGTCATGACCCACGACACTGAGCTAGATCAGCTTTACTGTTAAGCCAAAGAAGTGGTTGCAAGAGCTAAAAGTACATCACAGCCGCCACCTGTGACTTTGTTTTCCACATGCATCACTGCTGCTGTCATTTATAGTGTGAGCAAAGGAATATGATCGCAACTAAAACGGTACCTTTTACTGTGCCGCTGAGCACATAGTAGCTTGCGAAGCGATACGCTAAATGTGTAGCCACACTGCATGAAAAGCAGGCAACACAGTACTATTGCCTCTTCAGTTTTCGACATCACACAGTGTATGCCTATATGGCAATCACCGTCAGTGGGAGGAGCTTGCAAGCAGCAACTCAAAATCGAAATTCTGAGTCACGGTAGAGACTGGTTCTTGTCTGCCATACCACTCTGGCCCTTCCTACTCTTAGTTACCAAGTTAATCAGAGATTATTAAAATGATAATGTCAGAGCCCCTTTAAAACTACAACGGCCCGGGGATGATAGCAGTGCGCCCACCTGGTCCCTGAGGGTGCCGAGGGTCATGTACGGCCGCTGTGGAATGTAGAAGAGCTTCTCCTTGGCTGGCTTCACGAGGGTGCCTCCAAACAGGGGCCACAACTGCACAGCGATTGCATCACATCAGTGTCATGAAACACGCGCTTGCACTGCATTGTCTGCTACGAAACAGCAAGACGCAGATGTGCACATGTCAGGCAGTACTATATTGCAAATACAAATAAGCTTCGTTGCAATGGCTTGATGTCCAACACGGAAATGGCTTCATCGGTTTTACATCTCATACAAGAGCATAATTATGCAATAGTGTTCTTACAGAATTCCACATAATAAGTGCAAATAGTGAGCAGTGCAAACAGGTAGCACAGATAAGTTATCACTGAAAACAATTTTCACACACACGCACACAAAAAGAAACAATCACCTCTCCAAGGATGCGGAAAAGTGAGCTCTTTCCGCAGCCGTTTGGACCGCAGACGAGCACATTGACCCCGGACCTGACTTCGATAGAGAGGTCGTCAACCAGTACGTCTCCGTTGGGTGTAACCAGTGGCACGTTTTGGAAACTGCGAATGGAAAGAAAGAATGGCGAGCGGTGAAACATTTATTGCATGTGCTTACATATATACTGAACCACAAGGTATCAGAAAGGCAGGGAAATGAGAGAAAAGCCGCAAGTTTTGCTCACCGGATGATGTTGTCGCGTGTGATGATGCGGCCGGCACCTGGGACCAGTTCCATGCGGCGGCGAGGCTTTGATGTGTCGCCAGCTTCCTGCAAGCACCAGCGGAAGCAACACATTCAGGCACTGAATGTAAAATTACACTGCCAAGCGGCCAGCCTAGACACCTCTCAATGTTTTGTACATAGTTCCAGAAACTGCCTCATCATGTGTTTTGTTGCACACTTTCATGCCTCGCCAGTCCGAAGCTGTGTGCATTGTTTTGCACCAGTTTCACATAAGCGCTCCTGGTTGCGATAAGGGCCAATCCAAATAATGTCTTGATCACTATCAACAATGACAGTTGCTACAAAGTACAACCCAACAAAGATCGAGTTTGGTGCAGGTGTCAGTCAAATCACAATCTGGCAGTGATCTGCACATTGCAATCGTCGTGATTCCGATCAGGCACTATGTTGCGATTAAAAGTGATGGTTTCACAGCACGCGAACCAGATCATTTGTGCCCACACAACACCGGTATTACCTTCCAGAACATGACACCAATCACGGAACTTTCAGATAAGAAGGTGCACTCATCGCAGGAGACACCCTTCGCTCACCTCCGCGGCGACAGGTTCTACGGCGAGCATGGAGCGCACGTAGTGACCCCTGGCAAGGTCGTGCAGCACGTGGCGCAGTTGAGAGACGCGGGCTGTGAAGCCGGCCAGTCGGGTCATCTCCCGTCCGGCGAGCACGACCCTGCCCACGGACTCGGCGAGCTTGACGAGCATGCGGCCACTCTTGTAGTACTCCTCGAGCCGCTGGTTGTGGTCCAGTTGCATGCGGTGGCCGGCCATGAACGGCCGGCTGATGAGCAGGTAGCCCACCACTGTTGCCAGATCTGTCGCGAAGAAACGAAAATGTAAGAGGCTGCTTAGAAATGATTTACCACACAGGACAATCTCGGAACACTTGTCCTCTATACAGAAAGCTATCAGCAACAAATGCTGCAGCACAGAATAATTTGATTTACTTTCTTAAATGCTAAGCATGTACAAACTTGAGCAATTAAGAAAATCAGAATATAAACCGACATTTTGTGTGTCCTAGAGCACACCATATAAAAACTTGGGCCCTCCCTCCATAACTGCACGCTATTTGGCCAACGTTTCAAACACTGCAATAAGTCATTTTTATGCAACACATCATCAGTCTTGCTTTTTTATTTTTTTTTTTTTGCTAACACTTTCCCATTACAAGCAGCTACAAAGCAAGGGCTGTACATCCTGCCAAGATGAACTCCTATGTGAATGCAGCGATACATAAAGTTCTAAAACAAACTTCATTGCATAGTGAAGTTTAGTACTTAACAAACCTAAATCTTTCTAGTTTATTTTGCTTTTAAGTGCATGTACTCATTTTCCCAATTTACCGCAATGCAACAAACTTTTTAGAAGCAAGAAAGCGAATTTGGCCAAATTCTACCAATGCAGAACAGGAAGGGTGTCGCAGACGCAAGGAACATTCAAGTAAAAAATATTTTTGCTCTTCATGACGCTGCATGTACAGAGATTAAAAAACGTTGCACATTATTTAAACCTTCACAATAATGTTCCGACATTTCAAACAACAATTTTGTTCATCGTTATGCAAGGCAATTTTGTTTTTCTTGCAACTGTGACGGTGCCAGTCCGGTCTGAGAATGAGTGGTGTGTAATTAACAAAGACCCTAAGAAATTAACGAATGCGCCAACAATCAGTGAAGTTGCCAGAGGAGAGAGGGTGGGGAACTTTCCCCTCCTCCCACTCACCGAAAGTTTTCAGTTTCCTATGTGTACACAACATATGAACACACATAAAGTATAGTCCACCCCCCCTCCTACTCCCCCCCCCCCAAATAACCTCTCGTTACACTACTGCCTACAATAACAAAAGTGCTGAATACTGCTGACATTTTTCACTCTGCTATCAAAGCATGCTAACCGGTCACTTTATTTAGAGTTGTTTCTGCAATAACTAGTAAATATTTTAAAATATACGTACGCAAACACTAAAGGTAGCCAACCACAAAGGTTTCAGGTACGTGCAACATCGCCTGCGCCACTTAAAGGCAAGAACCTTGCTGCGCTGAACTTTGTTATGTAACAAAGTCTTGCACACAGCAAATGTCAAGTATGACTCGGTTACATCAAAGTTCAACAGTGTGTAGGGGACACATTGTTGCTAGAGAATGTTCCAATATTGGATGAGAGAGGACCGAGGCACTCACACTTTGCAACGATGTCATCCACAATGCCGAGGGTGAAGCGGTACTCCAGGAAGTCGCGCAGGTGCTGTACAAGCCGCCGGAACGAGTTGTCTAGCGTTATCCGCTCACGGTCGTTGCCTTGGTAGAAGGCAATCTCCTCACTGCAATGAGACAGGTCGTTGCTCAGCAGCATAAATACTTAACTATGAAAATTTAAAAAATGAAACAAACACAAATTGATGTAAAGGGGGAGGGAATAAAACTAACGGAAATAAGTTCTCTTTTTAATGAAACTGCAGACTATGTAGAAAGTATAGTTTCAGAAAGTCTAAATACACTCAAATCTCTATATATTGAAATATTATTTATAATGAAGTCAATAAAAATACTCTTGCAATAGATATAGTGTTAGGAATAAGCCTTTATAAAGAACTTTCAGATATAATGAACTTACTTTTGTGTAAAATGCAGCTTTGTTATAATGGGGTTAAGTGTACTCATGCAGCGCAAACTCACTGCAATATACGACGTTAAACATACAAGTTAACTGCATTATAAAAGCCTAACACAAATACAAAAACAGACCTGTTCAACTCTAAAACTAGAAAAAAAAAATGAGAAAACAGGCCACCATTAATTAGCACATATGGCTCCTGAGCAGTGTGTCACGGATGGCACTGTAGGTGTGCTTGGAAACCAGAGGCAACCCCGTGCCGGGACATCGTATGCGATAACCACCATATGATAGCAACATCTGTTTAGGTGGTGTTCAATAGCAGTGTAATACGCAGTAGACTCTCAGTAAACGGAACCTGAGGGGACCGGGAAAATATGTTCCATTTAACAGGAGTTTGGTTTACCGAGAGGTGAAGATGGGTGGAGAATACAAGCCTGAAACCAATTATTGCAGAGGCAATAGTGACTCGGTGTTTCTTCTGTATGTAATGTGACAACCGTTATTCCACAGCTGTCAATGAATCAGGCATAACTCTAAAATGAAATTTGATACAATTTGCTGGCTTGTATGAAATTTCATTTCATTTATTATACTCACTAGAGCCAGAGGCATTACAGAGGGGGAGTGGTAAATGCACAAAAAAAAAAGCTGAGAGGGGAATAAATACCCGAGTCAGTATTGATTGATTGATTTGTGGGGTTTAACATCCCAAAATCACCATATGATTATGAGAGACGCCGTAGTGGAGGGCTCCGGAAATTTTGACCACCTGAGGTTCTACCCGAGTCAGTAATCTAGATTGAACCTGAGTATACAAAGTTAGGTATCGCACTGCAGCACTGCTCCCAATTGTTTTTGTTTACAACGTGCACTAAGGTGAGGAAGTTGGAAACGATGCATACTTGGGAAACCAGCGCAAGCACGATGGAGACACAAGACAAGAGGGGCACAGTGCTCCTCGTCTAGTGTGTCTGTCATCTTCGTACGGTTTCCAAAGTCTACGGTTTGCGCGGGAATGTTAAAAGTTACTCAAGTTGTGTGAGGTACGCGAGGTATGCAAGGAATTTATTTCTCTCTTCCAATGAGTAAAAATGACAAAGGTTTTCCAAGAATCTCTCTGCCCACCTGTTGGTGATGAGGCGCGAGTTGACGTATCGCAGCTCCCCCTCGAGCTTCTGCTCCTCGATGGTCATGCGGCCAACGGGGCGGCGCATGCGCGTCAGGATGACCCCCGCAAACAGCAGGTAGAGCAGCATGGCTCCGGGCGCCTCCTGGCCAATGGCCACCGACAGCCACCGCACGTACAGCACAATGTCCAGCAGAGGCTTGCTCAGGTTGGAGTAGAGGTCGGTCAGGCAGCCGCAGAACTTCTCCACGTCCTGCGCGAGTGTAACACGTGTTGGTGTACTCCCGCACATTTGCCTCAGTGTGTAGGACATAAGGCATTATGTAATGGGGCATCAAGGTATTTCTTACCAAATATGGTAAAACAATGCTTATTACCGAGAACGCGGCATAACAACTTCAATGTACAACGCAACACTGCAGTTACATATTAGAGTCGAACTCTTTTATAAGAGACACTGATGTAAGAGACAAATGCCTCATATAAAAGACCAGAATTGCTGCCTGGAGCACGCCGCTTATAAAGGGGTTAAACTGTAGCAATATTTAGCAATAACAAGGCATAGCATTTTAATGTCATTACTCTTTCTGAACATTCACTACTTTCACCACATACTTGGCTGTGGCTGAATATTTGGGAAATATCACATACGCATTTCTCAAATTGAAATGTGCTTCAAAGGAAAACATTCTCGTATTTATATTCAAAATTTTGAACATTCACACACACCTATTAATTAAAAATAAAGGCCTTTGCAAAAAGAAGCAGCAGAAACATAATAAGAGACCAGTGACAATAAGGAACACTGCCAGCTTGCCTGTGTGAGCAGCTGGTCCGGGTTTGCAATGCGGTTGTCGAGGTTGCTCATCCGGTAGTAGGTGATGCCACTCAGGTACTCCTTGTACAGGGCATGGTGCAGTCGAGACCGGAAGCGAAGCCGCAGCTCGCTCAGCCCGTACTGCGAGAGCAATCGGAGGTCAACGGCCCTGTCTTGCCATTGGGGTTGCGCACCTAGCCAAACATTTATGTCAAAGCCACCCACTGGGGCAGGGGACAGCATAACGAAGTAAAAAAATTTTTGTTAAATGATAGAGCTTGAGGCACTGAGTCCAAAGTGATAAAGAGTAGGGTTGTGCGAATAGTGAATTCTAGGTTCAAAGCAAATAGTGATTTGGTACGAATAATTTCGAATCAAATTTGAATTGTGTATATCACATATGATAAAGAAAAATGGGCATATTTGTCTTTCCCAACATACCTACAAAATATATTTTATAAATTGAAAAAACGGCCCGTGCTAATGCCAATCTTTTTGGTTCAAAGAAAGTGGAAACAACTCAGAATAGCAGCATGATTTGACTTTTGGTGAAATGCAAGTGATAGTCTGTACATTATGTTACGTTATAAGATTAGATACTAGATTATAGGATACTTGGAGCATTTAAACCAGTATAACAAGCTTTTAAATTCATGAAAAGGGCATGGTGAATTGATGTGAGGGTAATATGTTCATTTAACATTGAAGTGAAGCTATGCGGCAGTGCAGACTTCCCCTAAATAGGCGTTTTTTTTTTGCTTATCACTCCTATTGCAGTGAAACTATCTTTACAAAAGGTACATGCAAGCTGATATGCACTTGAATAGGTGTTTTCATGGCTTAGCACCCCTTTATTGCAGTGAAACAACCTTTCCAAGAATTATCCGTGGATTAGTATACATTTATTTGTTTATTTCGAATACTTCAAAATTTTGAATAACATAAATTCGAATCAAAGCGAATTTGAACATTGTACTATTCTTTCGAATATTTGGACAAGCCTAATGATGAGGCAACATATAGTAGTGGACTCTAGATCAATTTCAACTGCCTGGCATTTTTAATGCGCACCATAATTTGTGTACACATGTGTTTTCCCATTTTGTCTAATTTGAAATGTGGCCACTGTGACCGGGACTCTAACCCGCAGCCTCAAGCTTGGCAATGCAAAACCGCAGCCTCAAGCTTGGCAATGCAACGCCGTGGCCACGAATCGGACATCGTGGTATGGACCAACTCTCACAGGAGCGACAGGTGCGAGATAATCGGATAACGCGTTTTACAGCGGACTTGGAAGGCACCCCCCAGCAGTTTGTGATGCAACACTGTTACAAAAAAAATGAAAAAGCAAGCCCACTGAATGATGAAGTACTACACTTGAAGGTGAACAAAGAAGTATTTAGCACCTTCCAATATCTTTCGCTGAATTGTTTTGCACATATTGTTTGAGTTTTCAACAAGGGTCAAATGAGAAATGTCTCAAGCTCACTTTAAACACAGCTATTGGCAAAAGCGCTCTTGCACTGCCTATGAACAGATACAACTCAAGAATACAATGGTGTTTCTTCTTAAATTACGGATGCATACGAGCCTGCGCCAATGAGTCTGCCAAGTTGGCAACAATGCCGTAGAATGGGGATATTTTTTCAGGCGTGGAGGCAAACTGGCTGCTGTACTTCAGTTATCTGGGCAGGGCGTGCACAAGCTTACACGCGTGTCAAAGGGAATAAGCTAAACAGCACAGGTCTAATGAATCCTCTTCCTTTTCATTATGTTTTCAAGCAGCAAGAAAATAACCCCCAAGGCAGCTTACCTTAAGGAGGTTGTTGACCATGGAAAGCTGTAAAAAAGAAAAAGAAAGAAAGCAGTCACGCAAGTGTATACTTGAGCATGTGTACAACAACCCAAGTCAAGGTTGCGATTCCGATAATGATTTGTAAGAGTTGTTTCTCAATCTTTTGCAAAAACTGAAAAGGCAGTGGCTTCACATATCTATTTATGAACATTCGCAAAATTAAGCCTTGATGGGTAATTGACTGAACAGGGCCCAAGCTTGAAGCAAATGTCGAAATAAAACAAATATAAAAAGAAGAAAAATGTAGCACTTTTCATTGGGCTCTGTACTGAACGAGCAACGACACAATCGACAGGCCAATGATGCATTAAAAGTACATAATTGAAGCTTAATAACATGTTACCCTACCAGTAATTCATATATGTGCACACGATACTCAGTAAACAAGCATTTCCGAACACTGAAAAAATTCAGCAATGAACACCACAGCAAAATCTCTACACTGGCCAGAATCTAGTAAAGCAGTGACAGACATCATGATTTTTCACTGGCCCACAGTAAAATCAATAACGACTGGTCGCTGCTATTTACCATCAATGACATCACTCTAGCACGCATATCTAAAAACTTCCTTAGGCTGAAAAGAATGTCCCCTTGGAAGATTACTTCATGAAGACTTTTTAATAGCAATAGAATGTAAACAGAAACAGACACCACAGCAGCACCTCAAAACACGAAAATTGCTCATGCAGATGAACAGCATTTTAACTGGTTCATTTAACATCAGATAATGCCGAAATTACTAGTTAATCCGAACACGTTTTAGCAACGTTCTCTAAACAGATCCACAATAAAACATTCTAACAGATATTTCTCAAAGAAAGAACAATCTGGAAAGTATTCTTGATATGCCTGTCGTCTGTCTAGACTGCAATCTTTTATTAACAGTGACGAACATCTACAGCGCACAGCTGTGTGTTATTCAGCCACAGACTGAATCAACAAGGGGTACACATTTTTTATTATTTTTTTTTGCTACATTACTAGTGTCTCCTGAGAAGTGAAACTCGCCAAACTCATCTACTGCACGCCATGCAACGAGACAAACCAGGTGATACATTTGTTTCCTTCTGCATAATATTCAACAATGCCTAGATGTTGAACAATGGAAAGCGCTGCCCCTATGCCCCCCATTCCCAACTAGAAGTCTCGTTAATTGACTGAACCTCTCTTGAGGACTTTGTTTACCAAAGCTTTACTGTGCTTTTTTTTCCCCTTCTGAAAATGTGTGCAACGGGAACATTACACCCACCATAGGCATGGTAAAGATGAACGCCTGCAGGGTCTCTTTGAAGAGTGACACATTGCGCGAGATGATGGCCCGCTCGATGATGGTGCCATTGCGGATGAGCCAGATGTCGCACAGCGTCCGGCCAATGAGCGAGCTGGCCACCAACAGCATGTAGCCAAACTGGAACCAGACAAATCAATGCGAAAATCTATTTATTTATTTGCACACATCAATCTTATTGTGGGCTGTACAAAATTAAGAAACCAATGCAGAAATTAGTAAATATATTATGGAGAGAGACATTATATATTATTATACACACATCGATATCATGGAATAATTGCTAGCAGGCAAGCTGCCACTGCCGGGTTAAAAAAGAAAAAAAATTACAATCTTGAACAACATTTGGTGCATAATTCGATGGATGGATAGTTCACACACTACCCTGGTGAAACGATTCCAATCTAACATTTCACGGGGAGTGAAATAGTATCAATGAATGTAGATCCTCCACTCAATCGAATAACATATCTCTAGTTGGCTTAGTATGCATAAGTATTGCATATTTAAGGTTACTTATCTTGTTTATGTTGTGTACATGCTGCAGATGAAACAATAATAAAAAAAATTTCACACGCTTGCTGATTGTTGAGACTACAGCTCAACATAAAAGTGTGGAATGAGAAGTGAAATAAAAGTTTGTAATGAGAAGTAAAATGTTCCAGGTGGATTGCCTCAGTCCCGGCTAAGCATGGACCCCATGGAATGACACAATACAGTTCTTTTTGTTTTTGGCACTAAACGCAACATTTCTGAGTGAGAGGTATGGTACCAAGACTGCTCAAACTACTTTCTTGTGTTCAGTATTCTCATCCTTTATTATTTTCATGCATTATATAACATATAACATTGTGGATACCAAGATAGTGGATCATCGCAAGAACACTTGATAAGATTAGCATTATTTTAAATGTGTTGCATACCTTTTCAGAAAGCTCTAAATGAACCTGCGCTGAAAGTTGAAATGAAATGTGCAAACTCTTTCATGATGAATTCCACTCGTCAATTGGAGCGAGTTTTTTTGCTCCGCAGCTGAAAATCTGCATTCCACTGGTAGATTCGGTGCAAGTTCGCGTTTTCCACAGGTATATTCAGAGCAACCCACTCCGCAACGAAGCGTACCGAATGCTTCGTCTTGCAGAGACGGATTTCGCCGGAACTCCGAGAATGCTTTGTCGTCATTTCTAGCACCGTCAAGCAGCTCAATGGCAGCTAGGTTGTCTTCAGTGTTTTTTGAGGTGGTATCTAGTCCCCTTGTGCACTTGTTTACGTTCCAAAAATGGCGTCGTTTGACTCTGCTGGGCGTGCTGCTGCTGGTTTGCTTCTCGCTTTATGTGAAAGTGAGAGCACTAGTTCTGGTAAGTAATAACAGCCAGGACGAAACGCCATACGTGCTATACGAAATGATGTATAAGGAAATGGCCAAAGAATCGGCTACATTGAGAAAGTTTTCAGGACCAGTTTAGTGACATATGCGTGAAACAACGTTTATGGGCGAGAACCTTCAGCAGCAACCTCACGCGGGGCATTCACGTGTTCCACTCGCAGATCTGCTTTGGCCCAATCCGAATGCTCGCTCCAGGATTTGGGCGGCCGCTCCGGATCTACCAGTACAATTCGCCATCAGTAAAATGAGTTGCCGGTACACATTAATGTGTCTACCTTTTATCTCTATATGCTACAGAGTAATGGATTCACATTTAAAAAAATATTTTATAGCAAAAGCTATTACCATGAGATTACAAGAAGTGTCGCCTGCGCCGTAGTTGTCCGGCGCCGCTGTCGTGTTTGTAACCTCTATTGCACAAAGTGAGAAAAAAAAACTAAGTAAATAAAAAAAACACCAAGTACAGCATGGGATTCGAACCCGGGTCCCGTGCATGCCAGCCCAGAATCCTACTATTGAGCTACACCGGTGCTTGGAACTTTATGGCAAACTGACCCTAGGCAGGCCTTGTGCCAGGAAAGGAATCAGATTAATGTGTGTAATAAAGCACTTTAAAACAGCATAGGAACAGCCAGGCATCACACAAAGCGAATTGTGTAACGAGTGGGTCATCGAATGGTACAACCCCATTACATTAGCGCTAGGCATAATTCTTTATTGCTGTCAGCCACAGCATCAAAAAATTGCACAAAATTCCTTGCAAGTATGTAGCGGGTACTACTCTTCACTCAAGAATGACGAAGGATAGCGCAGTGAATGCCTCTCTACTACACAAAAATTATGATGCTATATGGCATAGTGGGTACCCTGCAAGTGTGGTTGTAGCAGTTACCCAAATTGTGTTTAAGAAAGCCTCTGAAAGGCCGCTCTGCAAGCTTTCACTGTGACTGTGCTGCACATTCCGCGCAGGCTTTTTTTTTTTTTCGGCAGTGTTATTGCAGAGTCATCAGCTGCGCTATCATCCGCACTTCTAGTTCCAGCGTTGCAGAGCAGGTTGCCATTGCTCTTGCATTGACGGACGGTGTACATGACACAATTTATTCAGACTCCAAGGCCGCTATCAAGGCCTTCCAGATGGGCATGGTGGCTCCCCAGGTCCTACAGATTATTCAAAAAGTCAAAGACCTCAAAAATCACTCATTGGTCTGGTTTCCTGCGCACCTTGGAACCATTGAGGGTGCCTCGCTCAATCCCAACGAGGAGGCGCACTCGGCTGCACGAGGTTTGACTGACCGTGTGCCGGGTAACGCGTCATCTCCTGGGGGACCTGAGCCTCTCTGCTCGTACAACGAGATATGCAAGCACCACTATCTGTCAAGAAGACTGCTGCCTCTACCACACTCCTCGCTATGCAGGGCCCAAGCTGTTACTCTCCGACTGCTACAAACAAACACTTACCCGAGCCCTGCGGCACTGCACACAATGTACCCTGAACGGTTTCCAAGCCCGGACTGCCCCCTGTGAGGTGGCTATGCGGACTTCCGAGCATGTACTGTGGGGCTGCGCCTCTGCCGGTCCCCCTTTCACCCAAGAGGAAATGAAGCGACTCATTAAGGCCCAGGACCAGACCTCTCAAATCCTGGCCGTCCAGAGGGCCCGCGCGAGGGCCGTCAGGTTTAACCTGATGGTCCCCGAGTGGGCCTAGCCAGGTGACGCTGAGTTTACTCGCGTCTATTGTGGACCGAATAAAGTTGTTTCACTCACTCACTCACTCGGCAGTGTTTCACGTCGGGCCCGCTTTTAATAGCTGTGTAGGTCTTCACTACAAAGAATAATTAAAAAAAATTTTATCCAAACTGAGAGCAAATGATGACAGGGTGTGTTGGTGTGCATCCATATTTTACAAGCAGACAAACAGCTGGAAAAGAAAAGGTACAAACTCAGAAATGCTGTTTCTTTCCATGCTCCCCTGAGTTTTTTTACTAATGGCCTTAGCAAAAACTTTTCACCTGCTTCACGGCCATGCAATTCTCGCGATCTTGAGCACGCGAAAAGTGTGATGACACTGAGGGCCACAAAAGTGACACCCAACAAGAATACAGTACAATCTCATTAAACAAAACCTGAAGGGACCAAGAAGACATGTTTCGTTTAACAGGAGTATTATTTACCAAGAGCCAGACAAGGGTGTACAATTAAGGTATGAAACCAATCCTATCAGAGGCAGTTGTTCAATTTAATAAATTTCCATTTATTGAGAGTCTATTGTATTACATTACTTTATTACAATTTCACAAGCAAGGAAGACCAATGACCAGGGTAACTAAATGCTAGCACACACTTTTGCGCAGCATTTCCTTCTGACCACGACGGAAAGGATCAGAATTTCATTTGGCACTTTGCCACATCTTTGTACCCACGGCCGTCTGGTCTAACGTGGGCATTCCTGGTCTAGACATGATGGGGCAATCCCAGGCCACTTCTCGTAATATGCTTATGTCTACGTAGATGAACCCAT
Organism: Rhipicephalus annulatus; assembly: GCA_013436015.1. Classification (NCBI taxonomy): domain Eukaryota; kingdom Metazoa; phylum Arthropoda; class Arachnida; order Ixodida; family Ixodidae; genus Rhipicephalus; species Rhipicephalus annulatus. The sequence continues at coordinate 39,222 of WOVY01003141.1, forward strand.
GTTGCCCTTGGGAACTGTGGTAGAAAGAATGCTAGCGTGCCCGTTTCTTCGAAACTGGGACGGAGAGTTAATAATCCACTTAGTCGGCAATTAGTGTAAGTTCCGTGTCACATCTGACAAAGAGGGTCCATTAGATAACAATCTGCGGTTCTGCTTATGCTAAGATAAAGAAACAAATTAAACTTAGCGAACGCTAATATTAAACTCATTGAAACTTGGAAAAGAAAAACATAGACAATGACTGAACTCATAAAATAAATGTCATCATAATTGGTTTCGAATCAAAAGTGAACAGCTTTCAAGAATATTTTGTTTCACAACCATTTTGTTGGAAACAATGCAAGCTACTGTGGCACAGGAAAGCAGAAACGCTGGCTACCTCTCTTGCTATTGGCAATATTCCAATACTGTGCGCAAACAGATACGGGTATAGTTTTGATTGCACTTGATCAAAATCAATCTTGATAATGAAGATAATTAGGTGCATATTTTGATATCGGTACTGCTTAGCACTGCCCAGGAGTTCAAAACAGCAGCATCTAATGATGTAATAATTCCACGCAATAATGACAGATTAATTAAAAATCACAAATGGGGGAACCGCTAAGCATATATTGCAACAAGGCTATCGGTTGCCGAGCATTGGCCACAGAGTTAACACGCAAGGGCCACATGAGGTTATGTTCTAGCAACGAATTTCAATAGACCACCTATTTGAGGAAAACTGGCAACCATTGGCAATCGCAGATCCTACCAAGGTCAGATTCATTTGCCAAACTTCCCGATGCACGAGGATAGAGAGCAAATGATGCATTAAAATTTAGCTCTAAAGTGATCTTTCCTTTCCAATTCCTCGCTACTCAAATCTGCCTTTCAACATCGCTTGTGCTGCGCAGTTCGATCTGTATTGGCATAATTTGACCAGCTGTCAACGGCAGTTACGTTCTTCGGTCTGACGCGCGCGGATTCGAGCAACTCTCGATCATGATCAAGTGTCTCGAATGCGATTAGCTTCCTTCAGCGCACAATACGCAAATTAGCCAATCACGATCGTTGAGCTTGATCCCGGCAGCACTCGATTGTGATCGAAGCTAGGCGAGTGGCGTACAGGCCCGGACTATTTCGTAAAAAAAAAAAATGAAATATAAAAGTAGTGACTTTACCTCTGGTGTGAAGACGCCGGGAATGACAACTTTGAGTAGGCTTCCCAGCTGCCTACAGCGCGAAAGAAATGCAACAACGTCAACATATGAACTCGCTGATCATTGATAGGAATCGGTCGGCATCTCACCTGAAGAATTCGCGGTCCACGTGCGCCTTCTCCTTCTTGGCATCTTTCTGCGATGCGGTCAAAAACAAAACACGATTAAAAGCAGAGATCGACAGCTGTCAGCATTGGCCCCAGGCCTTTGCCGGAGGAGCAACAAACTCACCTTGTCGAAAACAAGCGCCGCCGCTGCAAGTTCCCGACTCCTACAGGAACGGAGAAAGAGACGGTAACGTCAAGTAACATTCGTAAATATTCGTAATCGGCGTCGCCGTGCGCACGTTATCGAGATAAGGCACTTGGTTTCGCGATATCGGACCGGCCTCGGTAAATGAATGTCACGACCACGACGTCACGTTCATTACTTCCTCTCAGAAAAAGGCGAGTTGTTTTGTTTTCAATCATCCGCGAGGGCCGTCATCTCACGGTCGACACGCGCCGATGGTAAAAGATTCGCCGGAGGAACTAGGAAAAGTTACGGGTGCTTCCCGGGCCGTGCTTAGCGCACGCCTCGATACTCGAATAGCTCGGCAAACCGTAATAAGTGCACGGCGCTACCCGGCAGTTCGCGTGCTGGGGAGACTCACCTCTTCTGTTTCCTAAGAAACCTGAAGTAGGACCAGGCGTAGATGAGGGCTACCGTGCCGGCAACCACGGCGGGCCGTCGTTGCTCGAGCAGCTTACTCCAGGCGACCGCCATGTTCTCGACTGCGGGCCGTCAGCTGATTTGCCCGTCGTGCCCGCTCGCCGGACCCCTAGCGCGCTACGAAGGCTACGACTACGGACGTTGCTGCGACGGCAGCAACCCGACAACACAACGCGCACACCTGCGCGCACTCACGCACACACACACCAGTCAGACGACTTCCTTCTTTCACACGTGACGAGGAAAGGAACGCAATAGGCGGAGGAAGGGCTCGATCGAGAAAGGATTCTTTTATTCAACGAGCTACGATTGTGAAGAGCTAGATCGTCGGGGGCGGTCGTCAGGTCGGCGGCAGGACGTAGCGTGACAGCCCCGGTCTCAGCTTTTCGGCCTCTGCGAGGATGACCAAGAAGTCGGACAGGTACGGCACGGCCAGCACCGACTGCAGGTACTTCGTTGACAAGGCTCGCCTGCGAGGACCGCACCGAAAGAAAGAAGAAAACGGGGTGTTTAATGAGCAGGAAAATGTGAGTGCGAGGTCGCGATGCAAAGTCTTTCGAAGCAGCACCCTCAAGGCCAAACTAGCCGGTCCTTGCGCTACCGGCGGTCTGCTCGATCGGCCTTCGAGGCGACAGGCATGAAGCGTCCGGAAACAAAACAGTGCGCTTGCACTGCTCGCACTACGCTACTTCCAGCAGTCGCAAGTCGCGCGTCAATGACTTTTCCGACGACGCAAACCAAGCAACCGCTGGCAGCCTCCCTCGGGCCGCCGGCATCGCCAAGACCATTAGGAATTCCTTTCCGTCGGCATTATCGTTCGGAGGAAAGTGAAAAACGCGGGCGCGCAAAGGCTCGGCTGACGTAAGGAAAGCGCGCCCTTTTCTTTCCTGCTCCATTCGGCTGCCAAGTTATTCGGAGTAACGCGGAAAAAAAGTTTCCAGCTATAGCTAACGAGAAAACAGTTTTTTTTTTTCACTTTCTCTCTCATCTTTCCACTGACGCACGGTCGCGAAACGAAAAGTGCGTCGTTTTGCCGCACGTGACGTTTTAGAAGATCTTAAGAATTGTTGGCAGCAAGGACATGCAGCGGGCAGATCATGTAGCACTCATAGGTATGTCTGTTTACCGAGTCTCTTGCAGCATATTAGCGAGGCACGTATGCACCGAACAGCACGACAAGGCAACAACATTCCGTGTCCGCAGCACAGATCGCAAGGCAATTTCACATCGATCATACAGCATCATTCCACTTTCATATCTAAGCACAAGTTCATGAGCAAAGCAACTAAGAAACCCCAATGTGTTAGACATGCCATCGTTGCGAACCGATCAAAACCTGAAAGGCACCCAAGCTTTTTGTATGCAAGGCCACATAATATTGAAAGCCAAAAAAAAAAAAATTCATTTAGAGAGTCAACAAAGATTAAACAAGTCTTTCGTAAAAGAAAAAGCAAAGCCTGAAACATTCCCCTTTTCTTCAAATTGCTGATAAAAGCTGCAAACACTGGGCTTAGATATATACAACAATCTCTCTTGTTAAAACATTTTTATATCTTATTTGTTCACTCGAGTCACTGATCCCCTGACAGCTAAGCATGAGCCAGTAATGAAAAATAGCACAAAAAGAATGACACCGATAATTTTGATGCGCAACTCAGCTAGTAAATAAAGGGCACCGACATCTAATTAACTGTGCAGGTACAGAGCAGGACTGAATGGGAACGGTTGCAGATTAGCTCTTGACATTTCACTCTTTCACAGCTGCAGAACCAGCAATGTGATGAGACAGATTCGTATGTGATGTCCTGCATTCTTGCGTGAATTTTTTCAGACAGCTAAACAAAGCTTGCGGTCAAGCAAATAGGCAAAAGAAAATGACGGTGGAGCTCTTTGCTAATAAACGTCACGCATGAATGACAGCAGAGATGGCCAGCGAGATGTAATGACAAGGCCAGTCGTTTCCGCTGGCCGGAAGACTTTTCAGTCGCTGTCGCAAATCAGCTTACGCAATCTATGGAGCTTCACCTGCAAAGCCCTCCTGCCCAGTACAGAGAATTGGTCGACAGACGCTGCAGAATTAAGACTACTCAATTCAAGTTTGTTCTCTCATCATGCTACTTGTGCTTTTATGACAAATATATTGCGCATTAGCACTGAAAAGGGAGACAACGCAGTGCTCTTATGAACATGAAAAATTTTTCTATACAAATTCGAGAATGGATAAATTGGGTTGATGCGACATTGCTGGGCTTTTTCTTTAGTGAAAATTTAGCACATAAAAGATGTGTTGCCGATGTATTTTGTGCTTTTTAAGAGCAAGAAGGCTAGCAGCATTATTTAAACTAAATGTGTTATTTTTGTAAAGTCAATAATTACGTTTCGAAAGACACAGAACGGTTTACCAACATAAAACATCCAGGAATTCCAAATCAACCCAGTATTAATTGTTGAAAACCTTCATTAGAAATAGTGCTCCTTTGAGCTAGTGCACTGGCATTCTTCTATGTTTTTGATGGAATTATAGAGATGTATTTGGGTACCTGTAATAACAGTAATGCCTCTTGTCTTTTTTTTCTGTGCTTGGGTTCCAGACATCCCAGCCATGTTGTGAACCAAGCCAGAACTGAAGATGCCACCAATGCCAGTCTTGATTGCTAAAGTAGCCAAAGGCAACAAGGATTGCTATGGGAAAGCTTTTGTGCTAGTTGCAGTCACAAGCGGCTGGTGTCGCCTGCAGTGATGTTCAGGGATCACTGGTAGCCTCAGAACCACACCATGCTGTGCCTGCCTCAGTTCGTAGTTATGCTGCGAGTCCGATGTTGACCACCATCGGCTTGCTTGCCATCAGACCACGACCAGTGCCCGTTCTTCTATTGCTGTGCTGAAGCGGACCTCATTTTTCAAATATCCGCACTGCGAAGTGGGTCTATATGGGTCCCCTGCCAACATGCTGTGTTCACAGCAAGACGAATAAACACTGGACAGCACTAACTGCCTTGCCGCACTGCAGTGGCAACAAACGTCCAGCTCGACTCCCCGAGGCTGCTATCTCTCACTGCGGCATTTACGGTACGCTGGCATAATGCGTGGTCGGTCTGCTGGTCTATATCTGGAAAACTGAAGGCCGCAAAAGATGGAGAGGTAGTTGCTGTGTGTTAGAGCAGCAACTACACCTGTCCATCCCTATCATGACCCGAATTCGGATGCTTTCTCATGGAATGTTCGTTCCAGGGCTATACATGTTTAGAAATGCAGCCAGTCATTGGGGCTTTCCCCAATGCCGTTTCCGACCGCAGGCAGGACTTGTGGGCTTCTTGGAGTGAACGGACACAGTAGACGCGGTCAGAAGGAACCAAACAACACACATTTATTTAGCTACTTTTATAAACGATGATATCGTCCACCGAATTATTATAACATTGATTGTGATCAACACGCTAAACAGCCTTACACAAAATTACATAACACTCAACAACATAACAAACAATAACACAGTCAAGGCGGCTCCGCCAACGCTTGATTTACCAAGAGGGCCCCTAGCGCGCAACCCGCGGTGCTGTGCACCAGGGACCCACCTCTACAGACAACCATTCGCGTCAACACCACCCGCCAAAGAGACCCGCTCATCTCTCTCTTGCCACCACCAATGCTTGCTTCCAGGCGTTACTGTGGGTTCCACCGTTCTAACCATGATGATGATGATGGTGGTGATAAACACTCACTAGCACAACGGCACCTACCGCTCAGTAGTTGTGAACTAGAAATGCGGCTTCTGTGCGAGACACGTGCGTCACGCGGCAGAAATAACTTTACATAGGTTGTTAGCACCCTCACAGACTTCACCTTTTTGTGCACAGGTTCACGGCTATTGTACATTCGGTACATAATTTCGATTATGGGTGGGAATTGCGAAAATCACCTGTGTACGTTTAGGTAAACTTCAAAAAAAAAACTCAACAGGTCAAAATAATTTGGAATCTCCCTCTATGGCCTCACATACAGCTTGACGTAAATAGCCTGCTGACCGCTTGAACATTGTTCTTGGATGTGCATTCATTTTAGCTGTTGCTGCCATGAGAGCAAAAAGGAGAGGGGGCTGCTGGTGACAGGGAGAGATCCTTTGCTCTGTTCTAGTAGTGTTTAGGGCAAACCACTAGAAGCCTCATTGTTATTGAAAGGCATTGTTCAACATCACTAGCTGGTAGTGATTGCAGAGTGTTACGTACAGTAAATACAGGTACTATTTAAATGTATACGCTTACATGACAATGGCAGCATATCAAGAATTAGTGATGTTGAGGTTATGGTGAGTGATTGAGCGTCACTAATTTATATTACAAAATAATTGACCCTTACCTATAAAAAGTGTTGATTGAAAAATATACAAGAGATGACAACAACAGTAATAGTAGCTATACACTCAAACCGCAATATAACGAAACTGGATATAATGAAATATCGGTTATTACGAAGTAAGTGAAAAGTTGCCCTTCAATATATAAAGCGTTAAGAATAAACCTTTACAACAAATTTTCAGATATAATGAATTTATTTTTGTGATTGATTGATATGCGGGGTTCAACGTAATTTATTTTTTTAATTTGTTTTTGTGTAATATGCAACTTTGTTATAATGAGGTTCGAGTGTAGTCATGATTAGTAAAATGATTGATCGAGTGAATTAATAAGATGATATACAATCATAACATGTAAAGTAAACGTGTAGAGGGCGAAAGTTTAACGTGGTGCGATTCTTAACTGGCTCATGCATTGAAACTCCACCACAAGATGTAAAACAAGTTAGAAGAAAGATGAGAGAAAAACAGGAAAAACATAAAATATGTGGTTTTCAGAACAACTTGAATGCGAGACTTCTAGCTCATAAGCCCAATACCTAGGACCACAACTAAAGGGAAGTTTGGGGAACTTTTGCGAGTAGGTCAATTTCAATTCAATCGCAAAATGTTTAACAACGCATAAATTTTCTACAAATGAGTTTAGATAATCCATTTTTGTCGCACTGCAAACAGTTCTGATTCCAGGTTATTGTGACATGCTGGTTTACTCTGCAACTCTCTCAGTTTATAAAAAAGAAACTTGCTCCCCAAAAGGCACATGAAACAGTGTATTATTGTATTTTAGGAACTACACACTTTATCTGAAAAATATCACATATAATAAATCAGCACTCAAATATAGATAAGCTCACCAAGTTTCACCAAAATCGATCGCGAAATGAGAACCTTTTTTTTTAATAAAATGACATGTGCCCCTCTTAAAATGGTATACATTTAGTAGTTTGAGCAAGAATACACACACGCTCCATCAAAGGCAGCAAAACACACCCCACAATAAAAGCAGCAAAACCGAGTACGATATCTCATATTTAGTGAAAAAGAGTTTTTCTGAAAAGCAAATGTTGGCAACACGATTCTATATTTGCGCAGAATTGACATAGAGGCAATATCGCCAGGCCAGCCCTTGTGACCATAAGTTTAACGGGTCTAACTGCTCGGTTTTCTTAATCGCATGAGAAGCTTTGTGACATATACAATTCTATCCCATAAATTCAGATTTTGTGCACACTCAGGCAGCACTCTCTTTTTGTTATCATACCACAAATGGTAGTTTTTAGTCCTCTCAAGAAAAGTCACGCAAAAGACGTGAAAACAGTCTAACTTCTGCACCAACACAAGAGTGTTCGTTATCCTTGACAAAATGATTCCTAAAGTCAGGAATTTATGCTTTTTATTTTAGTAACCGTGGCTTTGAAAGGTTGTTTCCGCATTTACTAATGTTTCCACGAATAGCCTACTTAATTTGGTCATTTAAATAAAAATTCCACAGTTGCTTTCACAGGCACATGGTCACTTTTGGCTACTCTAATTGCCATTGACTCAAGTTGGCTACTTTATGGATAGTTTTCTGATTTCGTGACTACTAGCTACGGTTGCTGCAGCTTTCAATGTTTTATCGCAATTGGCCACTTGAAGAATCACGAGAAGCGCCTTCAAAGAAGTTTGTCGAGTTCTGCAGATGCAGTATCCCAGCAAAATGTGTGCTGCAAGCATAAAATTACTGCCTGCTTTATCAATGCAGCATCTATTGCTGGCCTGGACGTCGAAATGGACAGAAATTCCACTTATTAGCTTGTTTTCGTACCTACAGATGATGTCAAAATAAGCAGGCCTCCTCAATTACAGTCAATGACATGTCCGGACTTTGATACATGGAACCTGTGGGCAGTTTTACCGCTCATATAAATTAACCCTTCCTTTCATATCACTCATGTTCACACAGATCGTCACTTTTTGTATGTGCTGAGGCTTTTGCCTTGAAAACAATGGCTAGCGTATCACCTGGAGCGGGAGGCGCACTGGATGAGAGCTGCTGCCTTGACGCGCAGATGCCTCTGGAAGGCCTGCAGCAGCTGCTCAGCCGCGGCAGTGTTGGGGGCTCGTCCCAGCTGCTGCACAAACTGCGACACGTGCGACTCTGCCGACGGAGTGCGTGCGGCCTTCAGCCTGGGTGTGGCCACCAGAGAGAGAGCGACAAAAAATTTACACTAAGAAAAAAACAGTTCCACCCATTTGGGGATGTTCCTGTTACACAGCAATCATCTTCTTCGCTTGCCTTTCCTCGCCTTAATGATTTTGTAGCTATTTTTAGTGTGAACTGCCACATGCAATTGGTTGATGCTTATGCTCATTGTCACTAATCGCAAACCTCTACCAATCACACGTGGCAATAATGTTCAGTTGTTCTAGTAAAGGGCGCAAGGTTCTAGCCCAGGCCATGAATGGCAAGTCTGTTGACAATCCCAGGGATTGCACTTACAGAAAACACCCAACGAAGTGGACGGACAGTGCCTTTTGTCGTAGCTGGATAGGCAGAGCATCCGAAGCACAATTTGAAGGTTGTGGTGTTGGATCCCACTAAACAATAAGATAATTTTTCGTCCACATTGATTCATTTACATTTACGTTGGAATTATAAGACTACAGTTAAAAGGCATCAATTAGTAGCCCATATGTTTTCTCCCGCTTAATTGTCTGTTAAAGCTATTCAGTTGTGTCAAACAGAGAAATGAGCCCCTTGAAAAAGTTCCCAGTCTTTCGTTATAGTGAACTATAAGCATGACATAAGACAACATACTTGCCCATGCCCTATCAAGAAAGCTGTGTCATGCTGATATTGTACAATAACGAAGGACTATAATTAAGAAAGTTTATAACTGCTAAGGTGCAGCGGTCTTACACAAGGCTGAGCAGGTGTTGCTATGGTGGGCTCTGCCCATCAACTATAACAGTGAAGACGTGTGATGCAGTCTCCAAGAATAGAATTATGGCTGTAACGTTCTACTTCTGATAGTTCTAGGGGCATTCAATAAATTGTTGTGGTGGTCACACTTTGAGCAAAGCAGGATACAAAAGCATTCGTGTACAAGAGAAAGTTGGGAACCCCAGACAACTAATGTCATTCCCGACTCCTTCACAGTGATGCAATACTTATAGCCTTGTACAGGCAGGGTGCACGCACTTGCGCGTCAGGGGACCCTGGTACCCGACGTGTAGCGGGCACTGCCAGACGCGCCCCTGTGCCATGTCGACCACCGTGGACGGGTGCAGAGACCAAATGAGCTCGCGGGCCGAGAGGGGGCTCCCCGCTGAACCCCGAACCAAGCCCTGTGGGCGGAAGGCATAACTTAGAGCCACAAGTGAAATAGCACAGACGTGTGCTGTTTTCGGTCTAGAAAGTTATTGGTACAGACGCTGTTAAGTTGAAATGAATCTGCAGATGACTTGATCTCACTCGATATTTGTGAAATACAAAATACGGAGCTTGAAAAGAGGGTACCTAGTGTAGGCTTATCATTTTATCACACTGTGACACACAGAATGGGCCAGGAAGAAGAAAAAAAAATGCTAGGCCTGCACGGAGGGACTAGTTCAGTCACAGCGAAAGCTGGAAGAGCAGCGTTTCTGGAACCCACTGTAAACTCTCTTGGAGCTAATAATACAAGTACGCTAGCAAGGTAACCACTACGCCATAAATCATAATCTATGTCAGGTTTGGAAGCACTCACTACGCCATTATTCAGGATTGTGAGGAGAAGCGAGGTACCCGTTACGCACTTGCAATGCATTACGTACACTTTGTTGATGCGGTGGCTGAGGACGATGAAGAATTTTGGCAGAGCCTTTTGTAATAAGTTGGAAACACTTAACGACCCACTAGTTGTGCAATTAGTACCGTGGGATCCTGGTTACAAGATTCACATAGTGTAACGCCTGGTTGTTTTTTCATTCTTCTGTTTCATTATAGTATTACATATGTTAACGTGGTTCTTCCAAGACATAATGCCTGTATATGGTCTTTTTGCGAAGAATTTCCAAGGAACAATATGTCTCTGCGGTAAAATACTGGGATGCCACGGTGAAGGCCCAAGTTGGAACCCCCTTCCAGGTTGATTAAGTTTTTATTAGACTTTTTTTTTTTACTTTTGCGCCATAGCGGTTACAGACATTGGCTGTGGTGACGAACAAGTGCGGCACCAAAAATGGCCCTTGTTGTGATCTCATAACTATATAACAATATACAATAAAAGAAGTGGAAAAAAAAAACACACTTCAGGATCTCCTTCGAAAGTTGTCCAAGAGATGCGTAAGCATAGAGCGTTATTTTGGAAAGCTTTTATGTTCGCAGCCCTTCCTAGAATGGGGTTTATGGGCGATATCGGCATGGCATATGTTTGTCTTATTTCCAGCATTCATCAGTGTCTGGAACAGCCTGAAAAAAAGCCCGTGCTGTGACCTCCGAAGCATACGTTTGGCCTTCAAGTTTCAAAAGTCTGATTTGTCATCATGTGCACAGCGCTCTGCGTTGGTTTTGCACAAGTTCCTAGAGAGGACTCTTATGCCACCAACGCGAAATATTTTACCTGAGCTTTCGTGAAAATTGTCTTCACTTTACATTTTTTTAAGCAGCCAGTACATATGTAAAATGCATTTATATGGTTCAGGCATATTTGCATTCTACAAGCATCGGTGTGTAGCCCAGTGGTTAGGCAGCTGTCTGCCTTCAGGGTGCAGGGCTCTTGCGTTCAAAATTGAGCACCATAAAAAAATTTAATTTTGCTTGATACATTCATTTCTTCACGCCCATTTGCATTATGTGACGGAATAGACAGAATGCTCATTGTGTTGGCACAGAAAAGCTGACACATTTAGAAAGTACAATACACGCATTGTATGTAGGTGTCTAGGCATCTGTACCTATTACTGGACACACAGTCTGAAAGGAAAAAAAAAGGCCGAATTTATCCGTTGATTTTTGAGATAGGTTGGAACTGCTATGGTAAAAAAATTCTGACTGTTAGGCCTGTACCAAGCTGTAGCTGCTAGCTGCGTGCTTTGACATTCTTGCTCTAGGCCAGAAATGTCGAAGGCGTGCATTAATGAGAAGTGCACCTGTAGTTGAAGACCTGGCAGGTAGCAGGGCTCGAGGGTGTCGCCCCACAGGGAACAGAACAGCTCCTCGTGATCGAGCAGGCCTCGCAGGGCGTTCAGCGCAGGCTCTACCTGCATTGACGAAAAACTTGCATTTATCGACACTTCATTCGAAATTATTTCTGCTTGAACATCGCACCTAGGAAAAAACAGCATGAATTGACGAGAACCAACAGACACAAGGAAGGATACAGGTGCAGGCGTGTATATTTTTTTTTGTGTCTGTCCGTTCTCGTCAATATATGCGCTGTTTTTGCCTCGGTGTGAACAACCAACTGGCTTGAATTGTGTTATTCAAATATCGCGGTGCGACTGCATGTGTTGCCTGGTTCTCGTCATCCAGTCAAAACACGAGGCCATTGCACTCAGGGAATGTGAGCAACCAGTGCAGTTGGCGGATGCAAAGTCTCAATTGGGAGATGTCTAAGCAGTTCATAAGTGTAGGACTTTAATGCAAACTGTGGCCTTATCCAGAATGCTGTTCTTTGGCGGCATCAACATTGCATCTTCTTTCTAGTGTGAAATTTTGAGCAAACACCCCTCCCCACCTCATAGTGAAAGATGATTGGACAACTTGTGGAGGGCGTGAACCAAAATTAAGAATACGGCAGCAGAAGAGCTCGTCAGAAGAATGCACACCTGTGCTTCTAATGAAAAATTAAACAATATGCATGCATTTACAGCTTTCACTGAACCAGAAAAAGTCCCCGTCTAAAATTGTATGTGTTGCTCAAATGTTCCAACAATTTGTGCCAACTCGGAATGCAACCCTGAGGAGCCACACTGAAAAAGTATCGAGAAATCGTGCCCACATCTAAACACTCTCAGAACATTGGTCCCTAGAAACCACTGCTGTGGCAGTCTATAATGGAGAACAGCCTGAAAAGAAATGGTGAGAAGAGTGCACAGGGGTGGGGGGCTTGCTCGGTCATTGGCACATAGTATTTCGAATCTCTCGAAAAGGAGAAGTGATCACTTGCTTGGTATTTCGCAATAGTGATCATCAGCATTTTGAGCAAACTTTAAATAGCTCATTGTCACTTGGCATGAAAGTTTTGCGGAGCCAGAATTTTGAGGTATGCACAGGAGGTGATGTTCTCGTGCTACCAGAGCAAAAGACGCAAACACCTTCAGTGGATCTCACACGACCTGGTACCAAATATGAGGTGGCTCATACATCTGGTACCAAGAGGCGCAATATCTTGTGAAAGCGATGCCGTCCACAAAAAAAGTGATAATCCGACACTGCTGGTGTGACAAGACGCACATGCAGTGGCGGCTTCTTTTTTCTTCTTTTTTTGTTTTTCAAGAAATATTGCACAAATAAAAGTGCTTGATGGCTGAATGTTCCAGAGAAGAAAAAAGGGGGCTACAGTACTGCAAAAGCTGAAAGAAAAAAAAAACCCAAGGCGCTACTAAAAGCAGTATATGCATTTTTGAACTGATTAGATTAAAAATGTGACCTCTGTATGTACATTCTGCAAGCTCACATTCAGTGCAGTGACAGGCTAACACAAGGCAAGCTGGTGTTCTGCAAAAGAGTTCCTTTCTTTCTTGAGTGTTCATCGAACATCAGACATAGTTGAACAAAGATTAGAAGATGGCAGGCGGCAGGTAAGGACACACCTGAGAGGCGCTGTCACCGATGACAATGGAGCAGCGGCGCGTCTGCAAGTGCGACTGGAGTGCTCGTCGAATCAGCTCCTCTGGTAGGCGATCAGCCCGGCTCAGTGCATTCACCGACGCCTGCAAGAGCACAGTGCTTTTCACAGGAGACTGTGGTGTATCTAGTTGTATTAAGTAGTTAGTTTTTTGCATTCAAAATTTTTTTTCTCAGGAAAGCTGCATATGGCTAGGATGTCACAAAATGTGGCAGTCTGAGAGTGCGAAAAAACTATAATGAAGAAGTAAAGCTACCATATCATAAGAAGAGTCTCTCGAAAAGTCTTCGTGCTTTCACAAGTTTTTCCTCAGGTTTTGTCAGCATATACAGCTAGCAATGACACACGATGTGGGATTAATTGCTACACATAAAATCCTTCAGGTGTTCTTAACAATCTCTAAGCTAACGTCACCAAATGCAAATTTGGAGGAACACAACTCTTATCAGGGCCCTGCAATGCTTTTCCAAGTAGCCATGAAATGGATTCACTAAAAAAGCTTATTGCCTCACGAACTTATTGCCGCAAAAATTTTCAGAATCCGTCCAGTACAAGCGGGGTTACAAAAATTTGCCGCACGCTGCAATTGCAGTCTCTCTCCTTTCGTCCCGACGAAAGCGCTGGAAGCTAAGCGAGGAAAAATGGCATAGAGAAAGAAAATACGTTGTGCGCCTCGTTACCTTCAGCACTTTTCTCAATTTTTTTTTTCAAGTGCGCGGCTTTTCAGTGCAATTGCACGCACGCACACAGACAAGTCGTGGCCTCCCGCTGCGGCCCCAGTAATGACCGAGCGCGTCATGCTCAAATCAGCCAATGGCTGACACTTGGCTTGGGAAGCAGTGACATTGGGCATGTAGCGTCATTTGTTGAGAGAAAATAAAGCAATTTTTAGCTAAATTAAAGAATTTGTCGTAAATTCTAGGTTACGTGCTGAGCTATAATATTTGGCGCACGTGTTTTCTACAGCCTCGACTGTCGATCGGCAGCGTTTTCTGACCATTCTCAGAAAGTGTTGCAGAGCCCCATTAAATGTTGTAATACAGAAATCTAAACCAACAATGGCAGACACTTTATGAATCTCCAAGAAAGGAGCATGTCGCGAACCACCACTATGCTGAATTCCTGTTCAGCTCTAGTGAAAAACTTAAAAAACAATCTAAAAGATTGCACCCGCTGATATGAACAGCTAAATGATGACACGTATGTCATTGCTGAGCATTTCCAATTGAAAAGCACATGTTAGTCTTACTTTAGAAGAGGCCAAAAACCACATTTCTAACTAACTATCAATTGACCCCAATATCATAGTTTATTTCCAGATCAGAAATTGATCTCCAGAAAATTTTCCCGAATCCTTCAAGAACTCACGAAGTTACAGGGTTTTGTTGCAGGCTTTAAGCGCTTTCTCTTCTCTCTCGTCCCGACGAGCATCCTGAAAGCTACACGGGTAGGGAACAAAAGGGCAAAAGAAGTTACTTTGTACTTACATCATGATGTTGAGCGTGCTTCAGGAAACATTACTGCTTTTTTCGGGTGATTCCGGCGCATGCGAGTGTTGCAACTATGTAAGTTTAGTACACCATAGAGCACGGCATGTGGCAGCACCTCTTGGCAAGATGTGCATTTGATACCAACTCTATTCTTGGTTCATATGAGCTATTGACCATTAGCAGCAGTCTGTTGCATTATGAAAGATCTGGTGTACGACTGTCCTTCATAGAGCCTGTGCATGAACAGAGGAGTAGTAACTTTAAACTTCGCTTGTGAACACTCCTTATCGCATATGACAGCAAGGCTTAGATGAGCTGTTCGTGGCGAGTGTATGCTTTCTACTGTATATTTTTTTACCAAGCACAAAGGCTGTTTAGGATCTCTTCAAAGCAAGGGTGGTCGATAGAAAGTATTCTGTCCTGAATCCAGCATTTCCCATGCTTGATGTAGATGCATCATATGCTGCTCAGGTAATTAGTCACTAGTACTAATCTCTTTTCATTACAGCTGTACATACAACAATACTTCGGCCAAATCGTTGTCTCACATACAGACACCAACTGTAAGAAACTGTACTGGCACGATACATCAACAGCGTCTGATAAGAGATGTGCCTCACCCTTCGATCGAGCGTCCTGGTGCTCAGCAGGGATGAGGCTAACTGGAAGTAACGGTGCAACAATGAGGTTGCACTGCTCAGGCTTTTCATCAACTCCCGCTGAAAGGAAAGCCAGCAGGTTATTCAACAACGACAAACTTAGAGTGCAAGCGCTGCAGACCTGCAGAACAAGAGTGGCTATGTACAAGCAACTATGAGTTCGTTAAATGTTCCACCGTAAACTTACACAGCACAAGAAAATACAGCTATGACTGAAGAAACGGTAACGAACACATGAGCACTTGTTCCTTTTGTCGCCTTTTTTTTTTCAGTCCTAGTTTTTTTTATTTGCTTTTGTACTGCTGTATTAGTTGATTTATAATCATTACCAGCTTGCATAAGTCACAGTTTTATTGAAATTCTACATTAAACACATGAAGCACAAGTTTCTCAATGGTACAAAAAAACAATGTCATGAAGGTAAGTAATAGTATGTATGGAATGCAAGAACATTCAAAGCTTTGAAGAACAAGGAAGCAATTTTGTTTAAGTTTGAAAAAAAGAGATCACTGGTGGTTTTTTTTTTTTTTTGCAAGAGAATGAGACCTAAGCATGCTGCAGTTCACCGAATACGTTCGATGCGCAATTACATAACCTCGTGATACCATGTGATGCACTCCTGCTTATCGAGGGCAGTCAAGAGACTGACCCGAAAGCACAGCAAGCTCAGGTGTCATTCCAAAACCAGCGTGGTGATGCCTTTACTTGTGAAAAGCGTACTGCAGGACATAGAATTTTCTAAAATTAACTAGAGGAGACTCTGGCATTGTGATCGTTTAGCGACCACGGGAATGATGAGTAGCACACGAATCTGCCTAGTATTCATGCTTGAGGGCTTCAAACACACTTGTGGCATTGTTTATTGTTGCGTTTCGATTTCGCTTCAAATAAAATAATGAACCATTGTGACTCAATTTGAATTGGTGAGCCTAAAAGCAACTGCTGAACATTTGCCCATTGTCATTTCATGACAAAGAAGCTCCAAGCCACGTGAAGTCAAATGTAGCCGAAAGTACAAGGATTAGTGCCGGCTGAAGAGCTGTGCGTTGCAGCCTGCAATAATCTAGTGTTCCCTCTAGTGTATTCATAGACAACTTTATGTGAGTAGGCTTTTTCGCTGCTCAGTGTTGCAACTAACTTTTAGAAAATACCTCAAGTCATGGTCAAAATTACCCCACTTTACCCTACACAATACCTTCAGCCAAAAAATAGTGCAGTGCAATAATAAGGTACGGACTACCCGTCACTGTACGTCATGCAAATGTCTGGTGGCGGTGAAGTCGGTAGTGACTTCAGTTGTTTAAAGATATTTTTAAAGAGAGACAACGGAATACCCAAGAAAGCACATGGGAACAGAAGGCGTTCCAGTACTTGTTTGGCAATAGCGTCGGCCAACAGTTGAGAAAAAGAACTAGCAGGCCCATTGGTAAATATACGGGTGGCAGTGTAAACTACATGGGAACAAATAGCACGAAGCGAAGAAAAGTCAGAGAAGCGGGGAAGATTCATTATATGGCAGTGATGGAAAGAAAACCAGCTCTGATTAACAACCGAAAGGGTACAGATGAAATAAGCAAGAATGAATTTTATGATAATTCAAGGGAAAGTGCCTTGCTGTTTGAAGCAAGCTTGGGTTGCCTTAGAAAGCATAGAAGTAAAGAAAGCGAAGAAAAATGCACGTGCGCGGAGGAAGGTGAGAAAATGATGGAGCATGTTCCGATTGAATGTGGAGGTATCCACTTCAATATATGGGGGGGTACTAGCCTACGTGACCGCTTGGGCTTTGAAGGGACAAATTTGGAAAGGTAAAAAAGGTCGGTGAAAGAAATGACTAAAAGACGACCGAAGGTGGTCAAAAAATAAGCAAAAAGCAAGAAATAATGGGAAAACTAAGGCAAATTTGTAATAAGTGCAAAACGAGCAGCGAAGGTTTTTTTTAGAAAAGAAACCTCAATTCAGCTAGACCACATTGGTCAATATGTAATAATAATAATAATAATAATAATAACACAATCTTGAGCTTGGTGCAGTGTAGGTCACAGTCGTGTTAGAAAGAGGACACCCTTGGTATTCATCCATCTACCCGAACCTTCCAAACAGCCCAAAGTTGGTCATTTTTACACCGATGCAACGCCTGCTTTATAAACTTTTAGCAACCCTCTTGTAAGATGTGTGCATGGCCATTCTTTTTCGCAAATTTGCATGCAACCACCTTGCTTCTTTTCATACTTGATGGGCAACTAGCCAGTCTCACGTCTTGCATCCCACATTGAAATTCTAAAAAGTCTAGTACCACTTTCTAGAGAATAGCTGCTACACTTCGTCTTACACAACTGTTACTTGCCGGCGTGGGTGATTTAATTTGAAATTGTGTATTACATGTGCACCATTTCGCTTCCAGTATGTGACATTCTAAGTTGCAGTCACAAAGCATAGCAGAACGCCGTAGGCACCAATTGTAGAAATTGCGTAGTTTGTAAAACCAGGAAACGACACCAGTGGTTTAGTTGAATTACATGTTGAATACTTATCCTTTGAACCACAGTAGTGAGAGATGTTTCTTAAGCTTTTATATGAAACAGTCATTATGTGACAGCCTTTTATTTCTGCTTGCCATGTGTGCAGCAAGAGCACACCTTCCAAATATCAGGCGTACCAAACAAACCACAAGTCTATTACCCACTCCATTTAGTTTACTGGGTGCTACATACCCCCGGCGTTTGGCAGACCAGCGCTACTCGTGCCAGGGTCAGGTCAGTGAGGGGCAGCAGCAGCCAGAGGTCGGCCAGTGCCTTCATTGGGAACAGTGCGGCCAGGCACACGGGTGCCCCGGCCGAGAGGTCAAAGGTGACCGCATGCAGGGCGGCCCGCTTGTCCGGAAGCAGCAGCAGGCACGACCGTGTACCTCGTCGTTCCAGACCTCCGTGCAACAGCTGCAGTACACTGGCCGCGTGTACGTCAAACTCCTCATCACGCCGTGATGCCTGCACGCAGAAGCGTCAATTACAGAGGCAGAGGCATCAAACCCAAGGGGGGGGGGGGGGGAGGGTAATTACAGGCTGCTTTATGTTCTGCACTGCTGGAATGAATTTCGCTAAAGTGAACCGTACATACTACAACACTTTGATCATGAAAAGAAGTTAATTAGTAGCTCTTTCAATCATTTAGTTTGGCGTCTTACTGGCCACCCCTCACGCCACCCCCACAGATGGCACCGAAAGAGATGGGGGGGATGAGAGTGTTCATAATTGGAGAAAGGAGAGTTATTTGTAGTTGTGGAGGGAACGTGAGAGAATGGGGTAGTATTAATTAGCAACTGTTGAGGTTTCATGTCCCAAAAGTATTATGATTATCAGGCATGCCCCTGAAAAATCCGGAGGGCTCTGGATATTTTGATCATCTGGTGTTCTTTAATGTGTACTGACACTACACAGTACTACACGGACCTACAGTGTTTGCCTCCATCGAAAAAAAAACCGCCATGGCAGGAACTGAACTACCATCCTTTGGGTCAGAAGTCGAGCACTGTAACCACCATACCACCTCACTGAACAAATCGTGGAGCGGATATTTGTTCAAAAATGGGAAGAGAGTATTGAGAAGGAAGTTAGGGGGCATGATTGTTTGGTTATAATTTCAAGCTTGTCCCCTTCTTTGGTTAACAAAGTGTTGCCAACACATCACTGTTCTGATAAAGGGCTACACATTCAGACCTGCTGCGGTGCCTCTCCTCGAGCGAGAAAGCCTTCAGGGTTTTCCAGAAACTGGTGGCACTTGAGGAAGTGCGGGCCGCAGTCGGCCGAACACTCGCGGGTGCCAGCGCTGGCGACTGCACCGGGGCACTGCATGCGCCACCGGAACACCAGCTGTGGCCCCATCACGTGATCCCAGGACGACAGGTACACACCCAACACACCACATTCGGACGTCATGCGCCCGCACACCCCACTCGTCGCAGAAGCTGCTGAGGCTGCTGACGCCCCATCTGCTACGATAGAACAGAAAAAAAATTTGCAGAGCTGACAAGAGGATGCCTTCTTGAAATCAGCAGGTCAGACATCAGTGAACGCATTTTCCACTGCAATGTGCACACATATTAAGATCAGAGTTGCTTAAGCTTTCGTTTTGTCATGTTGCTTGACCAGAAAAGTAAGATGCACCTTGCATGTGCAATGCAACAAATTGGCAGGGTGCACACTCTCTTCGTCATCTTCTTCATTTTAGGACTGGCTATAAGTACAGTTTGCCCTTGGCGGTGTACTTATGAGAAATGTCAATAGTTTCAGAATGCTTTTCTGTATTACCTAGTAATTTGGCAGAAAATAAGGCCTGTGGTTAGCACAACTAAGGTCCACCCAATAAATGTGCAATGTAGGCATTTTTTCAATGCCTGGGCATTCTGAAAAAAAAAAAAATGCACAGAACAGGCACGTGGAAGGAAAGAAGAGAGACTAATTTGCTAATTATGACCTTGCTAATTGATACCATCCAAATTAAGGTCATTATAATAAATACATTATGAATTGTCATAAATACAACTCTCATTAGCATTCTTCTAGTTAATTAGGGCCGTGCTAAATAAGACCATGCTATGAAGACATTCATAATAATATATGTCAGCCACGAGCTCTGCTGTTGGTCCAGCTTTGTATCACTAGTGCGAGCTGCCCACGCTTTTTTCCACACTCATATGACATTAGTGATTTTCCCTCAAAGTCAAGTGTATTATCTTTAGTCCTGTCGTCTTACTGCAACCATCTCATTATTTCGCAAGCTATTAAGCTCACCTCTCAATCGCTCTCCCTACATTATCGTGGCAGTTTGTGTGTCACACCACACAGGTCTTGCACAGCAAGTTTTCTGCCTGTGTACCCGTACTAACACAGTTTCTCCTTTGTTTTCTAGAGTAGCAAAAGACTGGAACCACCTTAACCACAAAGTTGCGATAATCACCTCCCCAACAAACTTACTGCACAGCATATCAAATGTTTTTCAACATGTGATGCATGGTTCTCTATAGATGCAAATTATATTATGATTTCTTTCAGATATAAAAACACCTATGATCTTTATGAAGGTTCAACACTAAAACGAGTCACTTTGCACCAAAGCTATAAGGTGAAACACATGAGGAAACTTCGCTATGCACACATAACAACACAAAAACTAACCTACAACTGACACAACAAAAGCGAATTCTGCACTGCAATGAACATATTTGTGCATGCACAAGAAAAAAAAAAGAACACATCACTAATGCTTATGGCTAAGATGGATTAAACATGATCGTTACATTGAATAAAAAATTTTAAAAAAAGTTGAACAAAAACAACAAAACACCGCACTTGGTAAAGATGCGTGCCAATTTTGTGTTCTATACTGGGTACATTTGCACCCATTGTAAAGTGAGTGGTAATCGAGTTAAACGCCACAGTGACATGAATCATCTTAAAGGAATGCAGACATGTTGAAATCAAAACTATGGGGACATCTAAGCAATTCTTACGCTGTGTAAAGGCAAGAACGTGGCTCGTAGCTGAGTTTGGTGATCCGACGTAATGTTGCTCAGCTTGAGGATGGTGTTCTCCAAAGACGTGCAAGGATCATGTCGTATTGACTTTTTCAAATCCTCGTGTCTTGCATGTTCTTCTCCTTCTTGTGTACAGTTTCCCCTTCTCAAGTAAAAGTAGTAAATTGTACGTAAACTCTGGGTAACCTCTGCATATTTCGTTCACCTTTTCATTTATCATTGGTAAAGAGTGGTGGCAGTGGCGCAACAACGGGGATCTTTTGCACTGGCCGAAACACTGCCTCGTTGCAACTGATGACTCAGCCACTCGCGTTTTTGGGGCTCGTTTTGTTGGAACCTATCTAATTGACCACCTACATATGTATGGTTTCTGGGCATTCCATTTTCAAACAACCCCGCTCACAATCTCAAATATGACTTAATACCTAATTTGTGAGCTGCTTTCTCTGCCTCAGCTTTCTGATAAATGGTAATGGTTTCGCATTAGAAAACTACTTCATCTAAATTCACATTACGGACTGATAGACTGAGTGAGACATGGGTAATGTGTACGTGTCTTCATAAGTCTCAATGCACGCCGTTTCATAAAAACTTAACCCGCTGTACTTGTAAACTTTGAGCATGAGAATGCTGCACCACGAAGATGGCATGCATGCAGATTTCGCTGGAACACTAGAACACAGCAAAATGCCATGCAGAGGCTGATGATAGAGAGGTGCTCCTCAGAATTAAGTGTATGGTGTACATGCCCACTCAATTAATTAGCGGATGGTTTACGGTGATGCGAACTAATTTCAAATGCAACGCACGGTAATGTGCAGTACATCACCTTGTTTTAATTCAAGTATAAAATAAGGACTTCTCTCGACATGGACAAGCCAGATGAACGAAAACACGGACTGCTTGGTGCCATACAACACCATATCTTATTGTTAGCACACCGTGCTTCCCACTGAGGGCTTGGTTTCAATTTGGCGAATATAAATGAATACACTCTCTAAACAAACACGGAAAACGTTAGTAACTTCGGCACCCTTTGATGGCACTGCTGCTCGTTCTTGACATACAACCTGGATATATCGGTTGAGTGTGCTATAAACAAACGACTGGACGAAGGTCACCACTGTTATCCAGGCCTCTCTCTGTGGCAATTTCCGCAGGCACAAACTACAAATGGTTACGGGCGATGGAAAACCACTGCAAGGTAATACGGTTAGCACTACGATCCGTATGATTAGATTGAAGCGAGTCCACTGCCTATTATCTTGAAAACACATCTTTATGTCTGGCTTCGTATTTCGTTATCCCGTTTCTATCGTCCTCTTCCTGTACGCTTTATTGATAGCTATTCCGCGTTGTTTCCGCTTTCATAGCCTTTTAATCAGCGGACATCACCAAGAGCACACAACGTTGACTAACGTTGTTGTGATATCGGGTCTGCGCAATTAACGATGCTTCACGATAGAGGCGTTTCAACACGTATTATGGATCTCTGCTTTACCTTTCGCTTCCACCCGCGACATGACAGCAGCGTTTCATCGATGAACGGGCGTCCTCTGCATGATCCACTGCGCTTCTTCGAACGGTCGGCGCCTTTTCATTACCGAACACGAAACAAGAAACAGCTGACTGAAAGTTGATGATGATGATGTATGAGATACACGCTCGAAACCTGAAACCCCACTTGTACCGTACATGGGATGTGAGTGCGCCGTTTTGCGCTCTCTTAAACGTGAAAATCAGCAGTAGATTATCTTGTGCTTGATTTAACTAAACGTGCTTACAACTTACGGATTGTAGCTGTAGTTTTTTTTTTGCTGTAAGAGGTAGCTGACCCCCTCATCATCATCATCAGCGCCGCACGTAAACCGGTGTTTATGGGCGAAGCGTGGTTTCAGAAGCACGCACGCTCCCGTTTTGTTGCGGCTCATCTGCGACTGCTTGCACGGTGCGCCGTCTCGGCAGCAACATGAGCATATTCGGGGCCATCG
Organism: Rhipicephalus annulatus; assembly: GCA_013436015.1. Taxonomy (NCBI): domain Eukaryota; kingdom Metazoa; phylum Arthropoda; class Arachnida; order Ixodida; family Ixodidae; genus Rhipicephalus; species Rhipicephalus annulatus. The sequence goes on from WOVY01003141.1 coordinate 61,974, forward strand.
TAACGGGACGCCTGGTAGGCGAGCCGAGGCTTCTCGAGACCTTGTGCGCTAACGGTCGTTTCCTATGCAGGTGCAGACGGACTTTCAGACCGTCGACCAGACCAAGTTCCTCATCAACATACCCGATCCGGACAGTATCAACCACATAGTGGTCTTCCTCACCGGCACACAACCCTTCCCCGACGGCTTCGGTGGCTCAGGTATGCTGCAAGAAGAATTGATTAAAAAAAGAAAAATATAGAGCGCGACGAGATGACGCGTGGGCGTAGTTGTCAAGTGAGCGTCACTGTTACGGTCAGCCGTTATAGTTAATGTATGAAATGGGGCTCTTCGATTTTCCACTTCTGGCTACCCGCGGGCTGGCAGAGCCAGCCAGAGCGCGCTCGTTTTTCTCGGTCTGCTCCCCCCCCCCCCCCCCAGCGGCGCACTTAATGATGTGTCACGACAACCCCACACTCTTCGTAGATGCGCTCACGTCTCGATATAGGCTCGCGTAGTTCTGTATATAAGATGCAGGAGATGTGGATCGATATGTTACGTGAGCTAGGCAGCACTTAAGGATGATGGGATAAATTAACATGCTCAAAAGAACGGAGAAAAAAGTCAAAACGACGAAGACAAAACTTGGGATAGGCAAAAACCAAATGTATGCATTAAGAAACTAGGAAGGCAAAGTAATCACCAATATAAATAGGATAGTTAAAGTAGCGGACGACTTTTACAGAGATCTGTAAAGTAGCCGGGACAGCCACGACTACAATGTAAAAACTAGCAGTGCCCCATATGACATCCCACCAGTAATGACAGAAACACTCAGGAAAGCTTTCGAGGGCATGCACAGAGGCAAAGCTGCTGGTGAGGATCAGGTAACATCAAATCTGTGGAAAGGTGGAGGACAGATTGTATTGGAAAAACTGTCCACTTTGTTTACAAAGTGTCTCCTGACGGGGAGGGTACCAGAATATTCAAAGATTGCTAACATCATCTTAATCCACAAGGAAAATTTATTGTGAATTCCACGCCGTGTGGTGCGCTATAATATTAGGCTCGCATGCTGTCGGGAGCTTCTACTATCAATCGGCAGCGCTTTCTGACTATGCTCAAAAAGTGTTGCAGGGCCCCTTTAAGTATCACAGATTGGATTCCAAGAGAAGACAAGCAGGTGATGGGAGCACAGAAAATTCGGTTGGCAGATGAGATTAGGAAGTTTGCGGCTGGCTATAAAGTGGCAGCAGCAAGCACAGGACCGAGTTGACTGGCAGAACATGGGAGGGGCCTTTGTCCCGTAGTGGACGTAGTCAGGCTGCTGCTGCTGATGTTTAATACTCACAGATTCAAACACATCGTTTTCTTTAGTATGACTGCTGCGTGCAATTGCTTGATAACCACATCTTGTCATGATGAATCTGGTCTGTAAAAATAATGTTGGCTCCGATGTACGCATTCCAGTGAAAATTACAACTACATAACCCGAACTGAGGATGCTGGAAATAAAAGTGCCTTACTTACTCCTAAACTGTCCTGTTTCAATCCACGAATTCTGCACCTCCTTCCCTCTGTGCTTCTTTGGAAGCCCTGTGATGTGTAGTAAATAAATAACTGCTCCCTTGTACAATGTGTACATGTATCGGATAAAGAAAATGAAGAACAGACCCCGCTGGTGCTAGTGGGTAAATACAGCTACCACATTTGCAAATACTACACACAGCGCACTTCACATTCAGTGGCTCATTCTGTGACTGTGTTTGCTCTTTGCCTCGTCTTTTGTGCTGTTGAAATGTGAATTCCAACCAACAGGCTCCAAATTATTCTGTTGCTGCGTATGTAGTGTAGTCTCTGTTGTCTCCACATTTTGCATAAGAATGCCCGCTCGGCTGTTCCCTCTTTCGACAGTATACTTCTGCTACCCCAGCCCGGACGCTGTGGGAAACTGGCAGCTTCTCGGATTCATCTCCAACGCAAAGCCGAGCGCCATATTCCGTATCTCCAAGCACAGAAAAGGTGACTCCCTTTGCTCCACGTGCACTGTCGCAGCACTTTTTTTTTGCTCAACTGGGAGTTTATTAGGGTGCAGATTTTAAATGCACTTAGTGTGTCGGCATGCCTTTTCCATCATAACCAAGAGAACAAACACAGAAAAGAATGAAAGGAAATGTGGAGAGGATGGCAAAAGGGTGACAAAATAAAGCAGTTGCCACACGAGACTATTAGATGGCACCACAGTATTTGCAATATGCACCTAAGACAGTTTATCATTAACCACCCACCTACTTTTATTAAAACACTGGATAGGCACACATGCCGCACTGGTTTGCGTCTGGAATGTCGTTCTTAAAACGACGATGTCTACATTACTTGTCGTACAAGCTATCAACGTCGATTGCTATCGTCCAATTGTATTGGTCATTTAGTAAGCACTGTGCCAGAAGAGATGCAAATAATGGGCTGTAATGCACTGAAAGATTTGCCATTGCTGAATGCACAACACAACAACAAAGTCTTTCAGAAGTAGCTTTACTGTATCTTTAATAGCACCCTTTGTAGCATGTGTGCAGAAGCATAATTGGTGTCTGCTGTGTCTACACATTGAGAACATACAAAGTTTCTGGTGTAATTGTGAAACACTCGACCCCAAACCAAGACAGTCTGCGTTCTGCGAGTGGCACTGTAACCCCACAGCAGTTATAGTACATGCAGCAATGAAGGACTCGTCACAATGCCGTAAGACCATCAGCACAAGTCGCATCCAGAAGATGTGTGCAAGCTAACGAAATTTAAATGTTTGCAAAGACGGGGGGGGGGGGGGCGGGGGGGGGGGGGGTAGGGTCACAGCGAGGCACATCCCTTCCTGCTTGTTGCGCATGTTGTCGAGCGAGCACCGAGTTGAACAATGCATCTCGTTGTGCAGAATGTTCGGAGATGCACGCGTTCTCGGCGCACGGTTTCAGCAGCGTGGCCCAGCTGGGTATCTCGGTCGAGCCGTTGGCCCAGATCCAGTTCCAGGCATCCTCTCCGGCGGATGCGACGGCCGTCGACTCGCACACCGAATTCTGCACCAAGATGGCGGAGAGCCTATTCAACCACCTGGCCTCGTACGGTGGGTCCGTTGCGGTGCCCACGCATCCGGGCGAGAGCTTCTTTCCCATGCGGGCGCTGGAGCAGTGGTACAGCAACTTCCGGCGCAGACTCGAGCAGAACCCCAATTTCTGGAAGGGCACGCAATAAAAAGAACACGTTTTTGTATTTCTTTTGTTATGTAAAAAAAAAACGTCTTTTGGTCAATAATTTCAATCTCTGCAGGAAATCCTGCTTAAGTTCACATGTAATGTACTTGTACAAGACACTTTGCTGTGTTTTCCAATATAGCTGCTTTCCATATGAAACTACGATAACGTCTCATTACGTAATAGGCACTTTCAGAATATGGTCCTCAGAGGAGGCATTCCTTGGGTGTGATGCACTATTTCTGTCACTTAACATGGGTAACCAAGCGGATAGCATGATTGATTGATTTATGGTGTTTAACATCCCACAACGACCATTTGATTATGAGAGACGCCGTAGTGGAGGGCTCTGAAAATTTCGACCACATGGGGTTCCTTAACGTGCACCGAAATCTGAACACACGGGCCTACATAAGCGAATAGCATATGGTGCATGCACAAACGTTGATGCAAAGCATTGCGTACTCTATTCTAAAGCTGCCCAGTATTTTTAACACTTTCCACATGCTACAAAGTATAATGTTTCAGTCACAAATGCAATGCTCTGGAAAAGTAACCACAGTATGATTACGAGAGATGCCGTAGTGGAGGGCTCCAGAGATTTCAACTAACTGGGGTTATTTAATGTGCACCTGAATCTAAATACAGTTGACTCTCAGTAAATGGAAATCTGCTAAATGAAACTGCTGTATCTGACATGATTGGTTACATTCATGCATTCTGCACCCCTGGTCATCTCTCTGTAAATATTTTACTGTCCCTTCAGGTTCTGCTAATAAGAGTCTACTGTACATGGGCCTAAAGCTATCTCGCCTCCATCGAAAATGTGGGTGTCGTGAGCGGGATTCAATCTTGTGACCTCCGGTTTAACAGTCTAGCACTATTTGTAGCCACTAGATATATTATGATAGGTAGTTGGTGCAAACGAGTTTAGACTAAATTCAGGGCGATTGACAACATGACCTCACAATGAAAGAAACTAAATTATTCAATACTCATATTTTTTAACATTGTATTGCACAACTACTAAAGGCACTCATGAAACTTGATAGCCATTTTACTGTTTGCCGATGCAGCTGCTTTCCTTATGAACCTGCAATTGTGCCGCATTAAATATCATTTGCACTTTCGATATGCTAGAACGTATCATGCTTTCGTCACAATCACAAATGCAAGTAATACGCTGTTGCCTTAGATCGTACATATCTCCCACTCCACTTTAAAAAAAATAGGAAATGCTCATGCCTGCAAAGCCTTTTGTGCGTCATTACATTTGCTGCTCACTGACCCCCAATAGGCAAATGCAGCTTGTCATCTTTTGGGCATATCCAAAATGCAGTACTGATTTCCTTGTTCGAATACCAAGTTCCCCATTTATTCAATAAGGGTAGTTGGATCTGATGATGCTATATGGTTGTGATGAGTGAAGAAAACGATGACAACGACGGAAGTGGGGGGCAAGGCGCGTGAAATTTCGAGCCAACTGTGAGCGTGAGGTCAGCCAATCAGCTGATGACCTGTGGTGGCCCATAGAGGTGGCGTGCCACGATTGGGCCACGAGTGACCATTACGTGGTGGTAAGCTTTGTGGCTGGGGACGAGCCGAAGCAGCGGCAGACGGAAGACAGCGGGCCGAAGCGTCGGACGCAGGCGATCCAGGTTCCGGCCGGGGAACGCGGCTCCACGCTACTGCCGTCCAACTACCAGCTGGGATGGCGTTGCCGGCACGAGTACTGCATCTCGGGGCGCGGCCTGGTCTGCTGTTCTTTTCCTTGCCGAGGACATCGTGGATCTCGGCGAGGCATCTCCACGGTCAGCCGTTCAGCACAGCGATGAACGTGGCCTAGCTAATGATCACGGTTGCGCCGAGCATCGCGTCTTGGCGCACGCTCTTCGCTGGACGGTCTGGCCATTCCCCGCATGGAGCATCGCGTCTCCGATGCGGGTTGACTGCTTCGTAGTCGCACCCATGCCATCAAGCGCCGGCGTCACCAGAGCGTCGCACATTGGCAAGTGAGCGCATTCCATAGCGCTTTTCTACCGCCTCCTGCCCTGCACCTCATCGGCGTCTGCCGTACCGCCGATCTGACCCTCAGGTTTTTGAACGCTCTTTCTCGAACTCTAATTGGTAATTTTTAATCAAGATCAGTTCTCTCTGTTGCATTCTATGTCCCTTTTCTGCCTCAGTGTTATCTGTATTTAGTTTCCATGTTCTGTCATAAACGTAGTGTGTGTTGTTACCGCGTCGTCTCAAAGTCCATTTCTCCTCGCACGACACTCAAAACAAGCGTTGATGAACCTTGGCACCGATAAAGAATGTTTTTCATTACAATGGTGCTTTATCGAGCAAGGGCCACCGCTGGCCAAAGAGTGCCAGTACATGATGTGGCAGTAAACCACAACGATATTAAGTGGCTGTATGGGGACTTTCAGTGCGCTAAACTCGAAGAAGGATCTGGCTGCGTGCATTCTGATTGCTCACGGAACCAAGTTTGATTACGCAAGAGAACAGTCGTCAGCTGGCACATCTACAAAGACGCCAAATATATACAGTTTGGGTGCTACAGATGTTTCTACAGCTTTTCTGTTATACAAGTTTGTGCAGCGTCTGTTCTTGTTTTCCACCGCTTCTCATGATGTCGTCTGCCTTTTCTGTGTTGAGGCTCATATGCTTGAACACGTATGGCATCACCTGTGTGTGCTACTTCGTCGGTACGACTTCTCACCGCAAGGGGTAAAGTTAAGGCAGTGAATTATCACCACTGTAATACGGAAACAGATCAGACAAAATCTGTGGTCACTTAGGTGAGAAATGCTCTGAATTCAGACAGAATCGAACCTTGTACACATGAAAACCAGGGGAGCTATTCGAAATGTGTCCATTCGATGGGCCGTTCATTTTGGGCACTGCTGATTGGCTTGAGCTCGGTGAGCAGTGTGCCCCCCGTTTCGAGTTCTTCCGCGTGACAATACCAAGCTTTTACAACTATTGACACAAATTAAAGGGATCCAAATGCACTTTTACAAAATGGGTGCAGACTCTGATTCAAGATCTGCTTTTCACTGCATGAATCTCGGAGGCCATATCTGAACTCTGATTCAGTGATTATGTTAGCTTTTGAATTAGGCTTAGTGCAGCCACCTGTCTAACACAATTGTGAAGGTCGGTATACTATCTTGCATCATCCTCAAACATCTCAGACACGCTCCTATGCAAGGACGAAGTTTGTCAGCATGTTCTATTCAGCTGTATTCACAGGATGAACGTGGTCGCGGATGAATCAGTCACATGGCATGCGACGCGATTCTGGTCCCTCTGTAGCCTGCAATCACACGACAGGGGAGAATCCACACTGCAAGCGAGGATTTCAGCATTGCTCCCTGGCAACCCCAACTGTGATTTGTTCCACCGTCATTTCACAAATTGCCTAGCGCAGACTGAAGCGGGGGTGTGGAAACGGCTGACTTATGGCGGCATGGTACACAATCCGCAGGTACAGGATGCAATTTTACCCGTCGTGTCAATACAGCTTTACTGCACATTTCGTAACATTGTTCTTGGGCTTGGAGTGTGGGTGGATTCAGTCTGTCAACTTCGTAAAGAGCGCAATGACGTCACAGCTTGCCGTTTTCTCGGGTTACCGAATGGGCTTTGTCGAAATGGACATGCACATTTAAGCAAACGAACACAATGTAACGAAAACGCTTCGATTTGAGCCATTTAAATGTCTGTTGCATCGTGAGTGGGTAGAGAGAGAGCCCACTTCTTTGTGCGCATCTCAATGGCAGTTTGAAAATTTAAATGCACTGCAGTAGCATTGCGTAATAGAGAACACGCTCAAGCTTCTCCGAGACCTGCGTACCACCTGCGATGTATCGTGCCTACAAGTAGGTTGTCGTTATCAAGCCGCCAGATGAGTGGCGTAGTGTAGAGTTGTCCAACATGGCATGCTGCAGAGTAAGGGTCATTGTTTTTTAGATAGACACATCGAGAACATCTCCCCAGATGCTCGCTTACCCGTGCAGCCTACATCTCCATGATGGTCTGGTTGAGCAGGGAGTAGACCATGTCGTTGAGCATGGACACGCGCTCCTCCAGCCGGCGTACTCGTTGCCTGGCCAGCTTGAGCTTCTTGCGAAGCGTTTCTCCTTCCTCGGGAAGGCGCACTCTACGCAGTGTGGTGGTCTCTGTGGTCTTCAGCGCGGCGGACAGGGGGGTGCCATAGCAGTGATCCAGAGACTCGCTGCTTTCGCGGGGCATGGCCAGTTCGCCTAAACTGTCCACCAACACCATCTCCACAACGTCCTGGAATGCACGGCCCAAAGGGCATGTCAGCTTCTCCAAACGTCGTAGCAGTCCACAAATCGTTCCATTTCATCAGCTATGCCAAGAAATAATGATATAATTTGAGTTATTTGCAATGCTAAACTTTAATAAATGCAGCAGACCAAAGAAAGTGCTTCAGAGATCATCTTGCTACATACGTTGGCGTAACACAAGTTACATGGATGAAGAAAAGAGCAAAGCCCATTTTTATATTTGGCGCACATCGGAGTCTGATGCATGTATATGCATATTGTACATGCCTGAAGTATATGTCGTTAAGAACTCCTTCACACTAACTACTACAAAAATGTACACAAGCGAATCTACACAAATAGGCAGATGCTAATGGTATCCTTCACACCAGTATATTATATAGTTGTTGTAGTCTGTAAAAATATAACAAAATTTCATTATCTAAACACAAACAATTTATTGTCAGTTCCATTAATTTTAAGCGAGCGAAAGTTACAGTATTGGCACAGCTCCTGAAACATGGCAAGTATGACGTGGTGGCGTCTTCAACTAAGTGGGTCTAACAGCAACGCACAGCAAAATGAAAGGAGAATTCTGGTGATTTCAAAAAATTTTGAACAAATCCTATCTTCAATACGATGATGATATGTGCTAAATTAGAAAGTCGTAAGTCATTTAGTTTTTCACACACTGGTACTCATCTTGCGCAGCACATCGACACAGCATTCTTCATTTTGCCGCGACTCAACGCCAACGATGTGGAAAACGTCGGCTGCTTCATGATCTGGCATGCCCTACATCGCTAGGGCATGTAACCAGACTGAAACACATCGCTGGTGCACACAACACGAGACAGAAACAGCTTGCCCACAAAAGTTGCAACTACTATCACTGGTTCACGAGCAATCAGTCAGCACACTGAAGCCATCCTTATGTAACTTAAAGGGGTCCTGCAACGCTTTTCTGAGTTATAATGGAATAGTGTTATTATTAGTGCATGAGGCTTCACAATTCACACTCTGCAAAACTTTTTGAAATCAAGTAGAACTTGCTGTTGGGCAAGTTGGTGCATGTCTGTATTAATTAGTCAACTTCGCAATGCTGCAAAGTGGGTTGCAATGCTCAAATCAGTCAACTGCCGTTGACGTGGGTATATGATGCAGGAATTAGGGTATATGACATCATTAGTAGGTAGAGGGAGCAACTTTTAGCTGACTTTAAGAATTCACTCTAAATACCAAGCCGCCCTACAATGTTTGGCACACGTGCTCTTGAGAACCTTGACTACCCACCGGCACGTTTTTCCGAACATGCTCAAAAAGAGTTGCAGAGTCCCTTTAATAATATCTTGTTAGCCATCATACACACAACCTCTCAAGTAATGCCTCAACAAGAAATCTCTGAGGAAACCAGCGAATGACATTATGGAATCTGAATAGAAAAATAAATTTATGGGAACGTCTGTGGAAAAATGACCGAATTCCGATGTGATTCCAACATCTTTACAGAGATATTGGAATTGCAGTGAAGCGAATTTGAAGGCTGGTGTGCGTATGCACTACCTTCTGCCTGTCGTCCGGGTAGGCGAAGATTGTTGGCAAGGCATCAGGTCGCAGACTAACGGTGTTGCCCGTGCGCACAAAGCAATGCTCCAAGAAGTGGTCCGAGCAAAGCACCGAGTCTGCTGTCGGTTCCCAAGGTTCCGGCAGGTTCACATTGTACACCCACGCCTTCAGGAGCAGCGGAGAGTCCAGTGGAAACCTGCACGCATTATGGTATAACCTTTTACAGCAGTCAGTCAACTTTGCTGTAATCGGCAGTGAAATTGACGTCTTGATTTCAAAAGAAGCCAGATCACTACACCTGAAGGCTGCCTGAGTTCACAACAGGATGCGCGGCTATGCATCAGTTATTGAATATGAACTTCCTTATGCCCAGTAACTAGGAAGCAAACAAATAAAGCAAGACATTGACATTCTTGACAGAAGTGCTGGCCATACTCCAGGAGCAAGAAATGCACTGAAAGAAAAAAATTATGAGCATCAACGAAAGGGAAGTTACTTGGCCACCTCTAGCGAAGACCGGAAACGACGGTGAAGGATCTAGAATTTATCCACCACTTACAGCTGGTTTTGTAGGTCAAACTTATCTTGCACGTTTGTCAGCTTAAACAACACACCATGTTCGAGAAGCCAGGCACGACAGAGTCTGCGACAACACAAACGTATGCCCTGATCAATGTCGCACTCAGCTGGTGTTCCTTTGAATTGATAATGAGGAAACGGATTACACAGCCAACTGAAGGAATATTGAGGATTCTCGCTCTTAAAGCTCAATATGATTTATGAGGGACGCCGTTGCGGAGGGTTTTGAAAATTTTTACCACCTGGGGGTCCTCTAACGTGCACCGACATCGCGAGTACACGGGCATCCAAACTTTCGCCTCCGTTGGAATGCGGCCGCCGCGCGACCAGGTGAGAATGAGTAACTGGGAAGCCAGCTGGCTGCAACTGGAATTAAGTGGGATCCGATTTCAACGCAACTGGCCACCGACTGGTGCCATAACCAGCCGATAGTGCGACGGTTGATTGCGGATCTCACGGCCTTTTTGTTCTATAGACAGATAAACCAGGCCGTTCTAAAATGTGTCTCAACCGGCAATCTAAAAGTAAAGCACATAACGATGGCCTTCTTAAAGCGTTGCAGCAAAGCGAAAACTTCGAAATGCGCGCTGCTCTTCGGCAGGTCATGACTGCGGAAAACTTGACTTCCGCTTTGGACGGCGTGGCGCGCACGGATGTCCTTACTTGTGGAAAGTTGTGCTGGGGGGACAGTCGTCGCTGTTGTTATCGCAGTTCCACGCTTCGCAGACCGGCATCTTTCCGTCTCTGAAGTACGCCTTCTCGACGTTCTAACCAACTCTTTCACCAGACACTTGCGTTGCTAACTCGCAGATCGCAGCATGCATGCAACTCCGGTGAGAGGCTGTCCGGCGCAACGCTTGCATAGGTGCCCACATACGGGCACGTCCGATCTTCGAGCGACGATCAACCTAGCAGGTTCGAAACACGGAAATCAAGTTATGCGGTTCTTACAAAGATTGTATGTCGCTTCTTACAAAGATTTTATTGAGCCATAGAATAACTTGCACTGCGCAGAACAACACTAGGCCACCCTAACAACACGCAAGATGACGCGTCGGTAGTTACCTATCATCATCATTTTTGTTGTTGAAAAGAGTCAGTTCAGAGCCATTGAAAGCTTGGTTCTTGGCCATCTGCATCCATAATAGTAGTCTGCTACGCACATGGCTTCATGCTGCTTTAGTTGATGAAAGATGAGCAGCTCGTCCTTTCAAGCTGCGACGACCGCTTTCCGCAAGGCTTTCGACGTAGCGCCAAAGAACATAGCGAAATGGTTTCCTACGCACATGTATACAGGTGCGTGTATGTTCCGCATACCCGAACGTTCGTCCGTCCGTGGGGACTGAGGAAACCGCAATTCGCGCGCTGTGATATCAAAGTTTCGGAACCAGGGGTAAGAACGTGGCCTCACTTTGCAATGCTAAAAAAACGCAGTCACGAGATGCGCTTACTACAAGAAGAAGGAGCGCAGAACCAGCGATGTTGTGCTAAACTCCGATGAGACCTATTTCAAAACACATCGCACACAGCTTAAGATCAACCGTTCTGGAAAGTTTTTTTTTTTTTTTGAAGTTTGGTGTGCAAAAAGTTCACAGGTTAAGCTAAGGGTGATTCACGGCGTAATTTCAAGCTGCCTCGTTCAAGAAAGAAAAGAGTTCGCTTTCTTTTGGCATTATATCTTTCTGGGGGCAGTTTCAGTTAACCTTTGACATGAATTCTTCGTTTATGGTGCAGGTATTAGAAGCTTTGATGAAACCTGGTAGCTATTTCTCGAAATGAGCCCTTACTCCAGAATGCATTTTACATATCCCTTGCTACATCTGCCTAGAACGCACGTGCGAGAAAGACCGCCTTATCTTGCAAACTTCACTTATAATTAATTCGTACTTGAATACATATGCTTACCATCTAGACTAATGCCTTCAATTTGTGCAGGCATGAAGGATATGCAGCGCAAGCTCAAGTCAGTGGATTGTGTCCTGGAACTTCACGATGCCCGAGTATCCTTTTAAAAGCTTGAAATTGAAAGGACTTTTGGTGTATGCTGCAGTTTCTGATGACCAATAGACAAAAAAAGATCAGCTCTTAGTTACATTACCAAATAGTATTGGCTGGGCAATATTCTGCTGGTGTCCTTCCACCCCAGCGGAATATTGTTTCTTTGGGCCACTCTGACTGGGACCTTGCTTTACCATACGGGACATTTACGTTGAGGACTTTGACCTAGAACACACGAGGTAGTTTCTTAATGGTTAACACCGTCTGTAGAAAACAGATTAGAGATGGAGCTCGGAGAGGAGGAAGAAGAAATGACCAGGGGCACGCTCTGTATATATACTTTTTTAATCTCGTTCTGTCACCAATAAACCGAAGACTTATCGATTCTGCGGTCTCTCTGGTCCTTCTGAAACATGGGACTGTGAACAGGATATCTGAGGACAAACGCTAAGACTTCAACCCCATTCGCAACAACGGGTTGAAGAACGAAACAGTGGTGTCTGGCTCAAGGACGAACCGTCGAGGGAAGGACCACGACCGATGACTGTTGGCGACGCACAGACACAGGCAAGAGCTCTTTCAACACGTTTTAAGCACGAATAAAGAGGTCCTATAGAAGAAGCAGAAGACACTTCAAGCAAATGTGACAACGCTTATGAGCGAAATTGATAAGAAGATAGAAGAAAATGCCAATCGAACGCAGCTTATGACGCTACTAAACCCGATGAAGAGCGTGTCACAGACACTAAGACAAGTTAACGAACAGATTGAACCTCTCATCGAAGAAGAAGACGCGGTGGCAAAATTTGAAAGAGTTTTGCAGTATGAAATGAAAATTGTCGCCGCAACGACAAAAATAGAGGAGCAATTGCGCGTATTGGAACAAGCGACGCAACTGACTACGTGATTAGTCAGAGAACAGACAAGCTCAGTGTAAGGTACTAACCAAATCTCGGAGACGCAAGAGCTGGTAAGTTGCCACGTCTTGAGATGATCAAGTTTGATGGGAAAAAAACAGCATGACCAAGGTTTTGGCATCAGTTCGAGACATCAGTGCATAACAGATTGAACATGCTGAAGAATAAAAAATTTAATTACCTTCTGGCGTCTCTGAGCGGGGAGGTTGCGTCTCTAATAGAAGGTTTGCAGTTTTCTGATCAGAATTACGAGCATGCGGTCACTCTTTTGAAAGAAACCTTCGGACGACAAGATAATTTAAGAGAGACCTACATAAAAGAGCTAGTAAACGTGGAAGCAGTGAAGAGTCCTAAAGATGTAGATGGGTTGAAGAAACTCTTCCAAACATTGCAAGTGAACACACGAGCATTGCAGTGGTTAGGAGTGGAAATCGATAGTTATGCCACAGTGATAGCGCTTGTTATAAAATCTGCGCTACCGGTGGATATGAGGACTGAGATGAATATTGTCACGATGAGTCACAAGTACTGGGGGATTTATTAAACCACCAGGTAGCTAGCACTAGGACGATGCGTCAGTCGTGGCTGGCTCTCGAGCAAAAGAAGAACGCGATCTTCTTTTTTCCTCCAGATTTAGAGCCGCTCTTGCTGTCAACCCACTACGTGCTGGCGGCATTATCCCCCCTTCCGAAAAGAAAAAAAAACAAGTACCAAAAAGAGGAAAGGAAAGTACATAGCAGCACCGCGATGCTACTACATAGGCACGTGAAAAAAAAATGGAAATTCGGATGAAGTGAAAGTAAAAATTGAAGGGCGTGCCAACATAGGAAACGTCAATGAACGAGAAAGTAAGTTCACAAAATAAACAAAAAACACAAAGAACGCTGTACGGTGAAGGAAAAGTTACGAACAACGCGCAATAAATGGCTTCATGCGCAACACATGAACGACGTCCGGCCTCAGCCGTGTCCTGCTCCGTGCATGGGGTGTTGAGTCCGGAACCACTTCGTAGTTCACGTCACTGACGCGGCGTAACACTTTATATGGGCCAAAGTACCGGCTCAGCAACTTTTCACTAAGGCCACGGCGGCGGACGGGCGTCCACACCCAAACTTGATCTCCGGAGCTGTAAAACACTTCTCTGTGGCGGGTATTATAGCGTCGTGTGTCTGCCTGCTGTTGCTGGCCGATGTGCAGTCGCGCGAGCTGCCGGGCTTCCTCGGCACGCTCTGCGAATTCTTCGGCGTCTGTTGCCAACTCGTCTTCGTCCTGACATGGTAGCATTGAGTCTAGCATGGTCTGCACTTCGCGGCCGTAGAGAAGCCGAAATGGCGTGAATCGCGTGGTCTCTTGCACGGCGGTATTATACGCGAAGGTCACGTAAGGCAAGATCCGGTCCCATGTTTTGTGCTGTACGTCGATGTACATTGAGATCATGTCTGCGAGGGTCTTATTCAGTCGTTCAGTAAGTCCGTTGGTTTGCGGGTGGTAAGCCGTTGTCCTTCGGTGTCTGGTGTTGCTCAGTTTGAAAACTTCGTCCGTAAGCTGCGCCGTGAATGCCGTCCCTCTGTCCGTTATTACACTGGAAGGAGCACCGTGTCGTAACACGATGCGGCGCATGAAAAATTGTGCTACCTCAGAAGCCGTGGCTCGTGGGATCGCCTGGGTTTCAGCGTAGCGTGTCAAATAGTCGGTCGCGACGATCACCCATTTGTTGCTGTCCGCAGACATAGGAAATGGCCCGAGAATGTCCATGCCGACTTGGTCGAACGGCGTGCAGGGTGCTTCAATGGGCTGAAGCAAACCAGCTGGCTTAACAGATGGTTGCTTTCGGCGCTGACATTCCCGACAGCTCTTTACGTACTTCTTTACGCTTGCTGAAAGTCCTGGCCAATAGTACCTCTCGCTCACTCTGGCAAGTGTCCTTGAGTAGCCCAGATGACCGGATGTGGGTTCGTCATGGCAAGCGAAGAGCACGTCGTCTCGCATGTCTCGAGGAACCACCAGGAGGTAAGCACGATTGTTCGAACGAGCGTTCTTCTTGTACAGCACACCGTCTCGTAGGCAGAACGACGTCAACGAGCGGGATAAATGACGTGGTATAATTGCGCCCTGGCCCTCTAAATGATCAATGATGGGACGAATCTCTGCATCATCTCGCTGTCGTTTGCTCAAGTCTGATGCACTAACAGCGCCCAGAAAGCCTTCGTCTTCCTCTGCTTCCTGACTGACGACATGAAGGGGTGCGCGTGACAGTGTGTCAGCGTCTTCATGCTTACGGCCGGACTTATGGACGATGGTGACATCAAATTCCTGCAGCCGCAAACTCCACCGTGCTAGCCTACCTGAAGGGTCACGCAGGCTTGCCAACCAACAGAGCGCGTGATGGTCCGTCACTATCTTGAAGGGACGACCATAAAGGTACGGGCGGAACTTGGTGATTGCCCACACGACTGCGAGGCACTCTTTCTCCGTAGTGGAATAATTCGCCTCGGCACGGGATAGAGAGCGGCTGGCGTAGGCTATCACTCTTTCGATGTCCTCTTGACGCTGAACGAGCACTGCACCGAGCCCAATGTTACTAGCGTCGGTATGGACCTCCGTGTCAGCATCATCGTCGAAATGAGCGAGAACGGGCGCTGATTGCATGCGCTGTCGCAGCTCATCAAAAGCTGCTTGTTGCTCGTTTTCCCAGACAAACGGCGTGTCGTCCCTTGTGAGACGAGTCAGAGGTTCTGCTATCTGTGAAAAGCCATGAATGAATCGGCGATAGTAGGCGCACAAACCAAGGAAGCGCCGGACGGCTTTCTTATCGACAGGAGCTGGTAATTCGGCAACAGCGGCAAGCTTGTCCGGATCGGGACGGATTCCTTCGGCGCTAACTACATGTCCAAGAAATTTTAGTTCTTTATAGCCGAAGTGGCACTTATGTGGCTTTAGTGTGAGGTCCGCCGATCGGATAGCCTCCAGCACGCTGCGCAGGCGGTGAAGGTGCTGCTCAAACGTGGTAGAGAAGACCACCACATCATCAAGGTAGACAAGACAAGTCTGCCACTTGAGCCCTGTGAGGACAGTGTCCATCATTCGCTGGAAAGTTGCCGGTGCTGAACACAAGCCAAAAGGGAGCACTCGAAATTGGTATAGGCCGTCTGGAGTCACAAAGGCTGTTTTCTCACGGTCTCGCTGATCTACTTCGATTTGCCAATACCCGCTTTTGAGATCGAGAGAAGTGAAATAATGGGCACGACGAAGTCTATCCAGCGAATCGTCGATACGTGGCAGCGGATACACATCCTTTTTCGTCACGTTGTTAAGCTTTCGGTAGTCGACGCAGAAGCGTAGCGACCCGTCCTTCTTTTTGACAAGTACGACTGGAGATGACCACGGGCTGTTAGATGGTTCAATAACGCCATCGTCAAGCATCTCGGTGAATTGCGTACGTATTGCTTCACGTTCTTTGGCCGACACGCGGTAGGGGTTCTGGTGTATCGGACGTGCGTCTTCGTACGTGATGATCCTGTGTTGAGTGATGGACGTCTGGCGGATCTTTGAGCAAGTTGCGAAGCAAGACCTGAACTCGAACAAAAGCGCTCGTAGTGCAGTCTGGTTAACGGTGGGCAGATCAGGATTGATGTCAATATTACTCATTGACGTGTCGGCGGTATCCACTATTTCGGACGTGAAACAGTTGGTGACGTTTCCTACTTCGTGGGCAAACGCTATCGAAGTGCCACGGAAAAGATGTCGATGCTCGTTGCTAAAGTTGGTTACGAGCAATTCAGATCGACCATCACGAAGGTGTATTACACTTCTAGCTACACAAATGCCTTGCTGCAGGAGGTGTTCTAAATTTGTCTCAGCCACCACATCGCCATCGCCCAAACCACAGCATGTTACGTCGACTAGAACACTTGTTCGTGGAGGAAGCGTCACACTCTGTTCAGAAATACGGAGTACGTCGACACGCCTTCCACCATCCTGCACGTTGATTGCTCGCTGGGCTGAGAACGTGACGCGGCGCTCTTGCAGATCAATGATAGCTCCATTTTCTTGTAGAAAGTCAATTCCCAGAATGACGTCACGGGAACATTCGCGTAGAACAAGGCAGCTTGCTACGAATGTGTACCCTTGAATCTGAACTCTAGTTGTGCAGGCACCCAGTGGAGTAACGACGTGGCCACCAGCTGTCCGAATCTGCGAGTTATGCCACGGCGTGATGACTTTCTTCAGCTGCGTTGTCAGTTTCCCGCTCAGTATGGAATAGTCTGCGCCGGTGTCCACTAACGCATTAACTGCACAACCATCAATTGTCACTGCTATGTCGAGTGAAAGTCGGCCATCCTTTGCAGCAGTATGTGATGTCGGACCGGTTCCTGTACAGTTCTGCGTCAATGGGAGGTCTTCAGCGCTTCGACGTTCAGCGACCCCGCCCCCAGAGGTCGCTTGGTCTAGTTTTCCCGACGCGGGCTGGGAGACCGTGTGGTAGAATACCGCTGGGGCGTTGATGAAAATCGCCTCGGTGATGGCGAGCGCGACTGGCGCCTGGCAGATGGTGGTGCATGCTGCTGGGAGAGGTAGTTTTCGATGTCGCGCGGTCTCTGGCCGTAACGGGGTGGCGGTGAGTACGCAGAGAAGCCGCGAAGCCCAAGACGGCGATATGGGCACTGGCGGTACAGGTGATCAGCTTCTCCACAGTGAAAGCACAGAGGCCGGCGATCAGGTGTGCGCCAAACATCAGACTTTCGAGGAGACGTGCGCCGATCGTCGATGTACTGAATTGGTTGCACTGAACGATGGGCGACAGAAGCACCAGGGACAAAGGCCAGCGGTGGTGGCGTGTACGTGCCTTCGTAGTACGGCATGTGCTGCGCTGACTGTAGTGAAACAGCAGGAACAGGATTGACGAATAATGGCGGCGATGCAGCAGGGCGTTTCAAAGCTTCTGCGTAGGTTGTCTCACGGCGGTATTCAGCAGGAGCTGGCACAGCTGTATCACGAGGCAAGGTGTCCCGGAGGGCCTGGTGCAGCTCATCCTTGATCACAGTTGTAATAGAGTTTACTGTAGGATGAGGTGTTACACCAGCCTTTTGTAACTCTTCACGTATTATACCACGGATAAGTTCACGTAGACAGTCGTTGTTGGTTCTAGTGGCGGTGAAAATGTCGGCAGTAGACATGCCATTGACTTGCCTGTTGTATTGGTTGGATCGCTGCTGCAGCATTTTTTCCATTGTCACGGCCTCGGACAAGAACTCCGCGACCGTCTTCGGAGGGCTGCGCACGAGGCCGGCAAAAAGCTGGTCCTTGACACCGCGCATCAAGTGACGCAACTTCTTGTCCTCCGTCATTCTTGAATCGGCCCGTCGGAAGAGGCGCGTCATGTCTTCGACGAACGTGGTCACAGTTTCGTTTGGCAGCTGGACGCGGGCCAGAATAGCTCGTTCAGCTCGTTCTTGGCGATCAGCACTGGCATACGTCTGCAGAAGTCTACGAGAGAATTCGGGCCACGTCGTCAGCTGTTCCTCTCGGTTTTGATACCACGTACGTGCCCCGTCTTCGAGATAGAAGTAGACACGACCCAGTTTCGCCGCGTCGTCCCACTGATTCAAGGCGGCTACGCGCTCGAAATCCGCCAACCAGTCCTCAACGTCTTCGTGCTCCGAGCCATGGAACGTCGCCGGTGCGCGTGGGCTTTCCAACGTGTAGCGGTTCGACGTCGTGCTTCCCGTGCCGGTCGCCGAGGTTTGCACCGAAGCGTTGGTCATGTTTGTTGACGTGGTGGGAGCAGTATCGTCGGCTTCCGGAGGCAATCCCCTGATTCGGCGGCTGGTCCGATGCACGGGAGTATTGACTGGCACTGGACTCGTATCACGGCTTCCTGGGGGGGTCTGCAGCATCCGTGAGACTACCCAGCAGCTCCACCAGTTGTCACGATGAGTCACAAGTACTGGGGGATTTATTAAACCACCAGGTAGCTAGCACTAGGACGATGCGTCAGTCGTGGCTGGCTCTCGAGCAAAAGAAGAACGCGATCTTCTTTTTTCCTCCAGATTTAGAGCCGCTCTTGCTGTCAACCCACTACGTGCTGGCGGCAATATGCAGTAGATATAGAAAAGCGACAATAGACCAGTAACTACGGAACCGGACTCAGCGTCAAGAGACAGCACGAGCAGTTTGAAAGAAATTATGGAGTTTTGAAAGCTATAAATACGCAGCAGACAAGAAACTCGAGAGGAAAAATGCGACGTGACCCAGTCACCTTGCAGTACGAGACGGACTAGAACATATATGCTTCAAAGCACCTCGATGAAAAAATGCATCTCCTGTGATATGGCTGGACATTACACGAAAGATTGCAAAAGAAGCATTACTATGTAACAGAAGAAAGAAGCCTTGCAACGGGAGCGAAGGTGCTTCAGATGCACCAGACCTCACCACATGGCGAAGATATGCTGCGCTAACGTACGCTGCAAAACATGCAAGGGAAGGCATGCGGCATCCATGTGTCGACCGCGTACGCCTGCAGGAAAGTCAGCACAGCAGCAAAGCGGTGATGATGTTGAGCAAGTAGATATAGGCATGCAACCTGACCGGTTAGACACCAGCAAGTCCTGCAATATGCACGCACGGCAGTCTGGTGAACACAAGTGCATACTGCTGCAGACAGCCCTTCCGTGGACGGAAAGAGAAGATAGCGGGTGCTACGCACAAATTCTGCTGGACAATGGGAGCCAGAGGACATTCATCCTCAAAAAACTGTCAAGAAAACTCGTGTGAAAGGTAAAAAGATCCAAAAGGATTATCGTAGGATCATTTGGAGGAGGAGAGATGGAACTAGACATGAAAGTCGTCGAGGTCAGCGTGAGGAAGGACCCCTCATCAGAGCCAGTCACGATTCAGGCGCTTGAGATAGAAGTTATATCCTGTGACGTGCTACCATCCCCACCATTGACAATACACGAAAGAGCAAGATCGATGGGAATTCGTTTGGCTGATGACAGTGAGAAGAAAGACAAAGGAAGAAAAAATGTGGAAAATTTCATATTAATTGGAGAAGATTATTACTGGACCGTAGTCACTGGTTCGTGAAATTCATCCAAAAGTAATGGCAATAGAAACGATGTTGGGATGGACAATCCAAGGTCCTGTAGGACTTCATTGTGTGCCAATGAAATCATCGAATGTTATGGTACTCAAGGTCAGTGCCAAGTCAGACATGACTGTCGACGAACTGCAGCGATTCTGGGACTTGGAAAACATGTGAATGAAGGAGAAACCAGCAACAAAGATGAGAGATGACCATGTGCTAGAGTACGTTCGACAAACAATGGATTTCAAAGCAGGAAGATACCAAGTGCGGCTACCATAGAAGGAAAACGTAACATTGGGCGACAACAACACCATTGCAGAGAAGAGGCTTATCCAGGTGACAAAAAAATCACACAAGGATAAAGACGACTTCGTAGCCTACACCAAAGCTATCCGAGAGTACTTCGAGCAAGAAATAGCAGAAAACGATGAAGAAGATACCAGATCAAATATACAGAACAAATTTGTATACTACGTGCCGCATCAAGCGGTAATTAAGAAGGACCAAACAACGACAAAGATACAGATCGTCTTTGACGCATCGTCAAGCCAGAATCGAGGGGAATCCTTGAATGACAACTTGGAAAATGGGCCAAACCTAAACCCCGACATCACAAGTTTGCTGATGAACTTTCGACACCACAAGATTGCCATGTCATCTGACGTAGAAAAGGCATTTTTACAGATCAAAATACATGAAAATGACCGAGACGCACTGCAATTTGTGTGGTGAGAAAGAATACCCAGCGAAGATATACCAAGCCCGAAGATAAAAACGTGGAGGATGACGAGGGTTACTTTCGGAACTACACCAAGTAGCTTTCTTCTAGCGGCCACAATTCATTGACATTTAGATAAATTCGAATAGAAATATCCTGCAGCTTGTGGCGCAACTCCAGAAAAGAATCTACGTCGATGACGTCTTACTAGGGGCTGACGAATACTCGACATCGACAAAGATATACAAAGAAGCAAGAGTCATTTTTCGTAATGTTGGGATGAACTTAAGAAAAGCGACTTCAAATGATGCCGAACTAAGAAAACTATTTGATGAAGAAGGAGATGATCTGGATGGAGAGATAAGAAAAGAGGGACAAATCAAGATTTTGGGACTGAAATGGAATTTCGTAGACGACGTGTTGAGCTTTCCCGACACTACATGGCGAAATGACAAGGACATGAGACAACTCTGAACAAGACAGGTTTTGCAAGCTACGGCAAGGCTATACGACCCTCTAGGTTTTTTGACACCATTTTCACTTAGAGCAAAAATATTGCTGCAAAAAATTTGGATGGAAACACTGAAATGGGATGACCCATTACCAAGCCAGCATCGATCAGCTTGGAAGGACTGGTCGGAGGAGCTTCAGCACTTGGATGACGTCACCGTTAAAAGATGCTGTGACAACAGGCAAGCTGAAGTGAAAGCATCAATTCTACACGTGTTTTCCGATGCAAGTCCAATGGCGTAAGGAGCCGCAACATACATCGGTAACAGAATACTCTTATGGAAGCAATGAAGCCAACTTAATCATTGCAAGAGATAGAGTCGCTCCAATCAAAAAGATTACACTAGCAAGAATAGAGTTGTTGGCTGCCACAATATCAGTCAGATTGGCCAGTCATATAACTGAGAATTTCATCAGGAAACTAAGGAGTGTGAAATTCTGGACTGACTCTCAAATTGTATTATGCTGAATAAAGTCAAACAAGACGAAAGATCTGTTTGCAACTGCGCAGCAATGTATGACAACATGAATTTGTACGGCACGGACATCTTTGAAGACAATTAAGGTGTCCTAAGAGTAAAAAGGAGGCTTCAGTGGAGTGATTTGAGCTTTGATGAGAAGCACCCTATTGCTTTGCCAAGAGAGAGTCACTTTTCAGAACTCCTAGTTCTGAACGTGCATCAAGTGATAATGCACGGTGGCGTTGCGACAATATTGACCCATCTACGAACGAGGTTTTGGATTGTGCGTGGCCGACAGATGGTGAAATATGTTATAAATAAATGCATCACATGTAGAAGGCTTAATTATAGATCAATGGCACAAGAAATTTCTCCACTACCGGCTAACAGGATAACGCAGTCGAGGCCATTCGACACAGTTGTTATAGACTTTGCTGGACTGCTAAGTTCTCAGGAGGAGAAAGACGAGAAAATTACGAAGTTCTACATTGTGATATTTACATGTGCAGTAACAAGAGCCGTACAACTGGAGGCGGTCAAGAGGATGTCATCAGAAGCGTTTATACAAGCATTTCAAAGATTCGTGGCTAGAAGAGGATTGTGTACAACTATATACAGTGATAACGCAAGAGCATTCAAGAAATCTGAGAAAAAGATGAACAAGATATTAAAGATGGAAGGTGAAAGGGTGCAACAGTATACCAGTAACCTGAAAATAAAATGGTAGTTTATTGTAGAGTTAGCTCCATGGTGGGGAGGATTTCATGAAAGACTGATCAGAATATTTAAGACGTCCATGGCAAAAACTATAGGTGCTCGACCTTTGGATGAAGAACTATGAACTGTGGTTGTTGAAGCAGAAGGAATAATTAACAACCGGCCTCTTACTTATGTGTATGATGATCCTAACGAGCCACAACCCATCACACCGGTGGACGTTATAGGAGGCAGGCTAGCAATGAACAAGCAGGAAGACAACAGACTGGAGAATACAGTTTGTTGAATTACTGGAGTGCAAAAAAAAAAAAAAAAACAGGCAATGATAAGATGGTGGACCAGATGGAAAAAAGAGTACCTGAGGCAGCTTAAGTGTGCCAGCAGAAAAATAGAGGGTCACTCAAGTGTACAAGAAGGAGATGCACTTATGCTTGGAGAAGCGCGTAAAAGAACACAGTGGAAACTCTGCAAGGTCAAAAAGATTTGCTCAGGCAAGGATGGACTAGTGAGAACATGCTTGCTTTGTACACCTGAAGGCAAATTAGTCAAGAGGCCGATTCAACTGTTGTATTCGCTCGAAGGTTGCTTTGGTTGAATCTGGCCGGAGGGAAGATATAGAAAACAGATCAAAAATGGAGCCCGGAGACGAGGAAGAAGAAGTGACCAGGGGCTAGCTCTGTATATATTTTTTTAATCTCGTTCTGTCAACAATAAACCGATGACGTATCGGTTTTGTGGTCTTTTTGGTCCTTCTGGAACACCGTCTATTCCTTAATACATCCTGAGTGTTTGGGAGTTTGCCATTCTACATTTAGCACAGTGTTGCCGTGAGCTGGAGGTTAGCCACATTGTGTACAACAAACTATCAGTGCGCATCTGTTACAGTGGACTCACATGTGACGCACATTCAGATATTACGGCCAGTTGTTGTTACAAAGCTTGGTCTTCATATATTATTAGTGTTACAAGTCCTGCTTTTAATGAACCCAGCTTTCATGACCTCTAGCAGTGATAAACGAAATCATGGACCTATATTGCCCAAATGAGGCATATATAGTATACTTTGATTTGGCAATGTGTGCATTCTGTAGTGCACTGCTGCAACATTTTTCAGCCGCTCACGGAAAGTTTGAAGGTTTGCATTTTTTTAAGGGAAAGATCACATTGGTGGTAGGGTTCGTTATTTACTAGCTAACCTTGGATTTTTTATCGTTTTTAACAAGATAGCATTAAAGAGCTCGTTTTGCAGAAATCTTTTTGTCGGTGTCGTTGCTTGTGAGCGAAAAATCATCTTATGCCTAACCGAGAATTTTGCAAATAAAATAAATAAATAATGTAAAAACCCTAGAGCAGAGTGGGGACCGAACCAGGGCTCTTGGGGGATAGAACTTGGGTCGTTTGTGCGGCAAGCGAATGTTCTACCACATGGTTATGCCTCTGCCAATGAAAAGAGTGAAAAGAACTTTCTCTGCTTGTAAATGCAGTGAAAGTAGCTTTCATGCTTCACAAACGCACGTGTCTTGTATACATGTTTCACAATGCAACATGATATATTGCAGTAATAATGAGTGCTACAAGCGTCCATTGCCAACGGGAGTCAGAATATTAGATTATCATAATGGCTCTGTCCTTGAAAGCCGGTACACCAGTACATACGGTACACATGCTACTGCACCTATTCCCTTAAGTCCACGTAGTGGGTGCATAGCAAATTCGGAAAGATTTCATGCACTGTTTGAAGTGCGCATTACGAACTGGATGTCGCTATCGCATTCAACTTCGACAAAGCTTTATAGGGTTTCCCAATTTTTGTAATCACTTTGAAATTTTACTAATAAAAAAATAAATGGCAGTGTAGTGAAAGTTTAGTCATTTCAATGCATGCCCTGGATTTTATTTTGCATATTACAAAATTAAAGTAAACCTTTAGGTTGTTGCCGAAGATGCATCTACTTTCAATATTTCATACGTCTACTATACTGCACGGAACAATTCAGTACTTACTGCGTACAATTTTGCGTGCATTATGTCTCACATATTCCTGCACATGTTATTCCTTGCACAATATGACGCACAAGTGCATGTTCTCGTACATGTGTCTTATCTCGCATAGTCTACAAATAATCTTGCTCGTACTACGTCAGGTATAATCTTGTACATAATCTGCACATAATTCCACACATGTTGCTCGTTATGTTGCATGTGTTGTGGGTGAAGCAGAAATTTTTCCTTAACTGTTGCCGATGGCAACAGGTTCCATTGAGTGGCCGAAATCCGCACTTTCTGTCTATGCTTGCGGCCATCAAACCACACGTGCTGCTTCTCAACAAGGCCGACCTCGCCGACCCCAACCTCAAGGCGACTGTTGCCCAGCAGTTGCGTGACCAGGGCACACAAAACGTCCTCCACATCCGCAGTACGGAGCCGAGCCGCAACGTTGATAAGGTTGGTGGATCTGCACAACCAATGCTGTGCATATCTTTGAACCCTGCAATGCTTCAATTTATAATACACTCTAGACAGACCTAGATACTAGCTCATAGTTCTAATTTTTGAGTGCAAAGAACTGAAAGCATTGTCTGTAGTACTAACAATTATTTTTCATCCGCTGTATAGTAGGTGAGTGGCCATGGTTTAGTGCATTGTTAAAGGAGTACTGACCCCATTTTGAGGCATCGCAAGAGACATTTTTTATTTCAAAGGTTTCGTCGCTTAGCTTCTGCAAGCCAGCACCACTGCAATGAACCAGACAACGCAGTTTACTGATTTTGCAAATGCTGCGTCCTGCATGCAGGCATAGATCATTGAAATTGCTAGACGACACCCCACTAACCAGCACTGCGTGTATGTACTTTCTTAGGTGTTGCGTCTTTTTGCGCTGGTTAATCTGTTTTAAAGATAAACCAGCCCGCCCAAGCAGCAGTTTTAATGCCACTCATCATTGTTTGTGTGCAATGGAGAGCAGATGATGAAGCTTCTGCTGCTAGCCAGTGATGTCTGACCATGTCTACTGGGAAACGGCACCCTCCATATTAAAACCGAAACTTTTTTTTTTTTAAGGTAGCACTATTTCAAATACATTGAATGTATTTCCAGGCACTGCAATACTAATTTCAGTGCTCTTTACACCAGTGTTTTCATTTAAAACAACAAGCTAACTGAAGTCGTGTCAGCACTCCTTTAAACTCAAGGTTGTGGGTAGAATCCCGGTTGTGATCTGTGCGTTTAATGGGCAACAATGTGCCTGAACGCTTGTGTACATGCATTGCATTGTGAAGCTGGTAAATTTTACACAGCATGTGCCATTTTCTTGAAATAACAGCTCAAAAGTCGATAAATGTGAGAAATGTTGAAGCACCAAGTTCGCTGATTTATCAATTTCTGACACAAATAAGAGATATGGCACTTTTATGGAACCATACCCATAGACAAAGAATTGGGTGTCTGAGAAGTGAAGACAGGCTAGCGATGCAGGAGGTTATAAGAATGAGTCAAGTACAAAGCTTTGTCTAGCCTTTTCCGCAAACTGTAAATTTGATCGGAAGTGTAGGGTGCAGTAGCCACAGAGAATTGATATAACTGAATGATTGCTCAGACGTATGTCTCGCCCGCATAAGAGGGCTAAATCTACATACAATGCCCACGAAACAGTACATGTCAAGAGGTTTATTAGCCGTCAAAGACAGCGACGAGATAGCGTGAAGAACCGTCCAGGGATTGGCACAGCAACGAACCGAAGCACGAGCCGAGAGAGCCGGGTGTCGGCACTACTGCTTGCTGCAGGCACATCTTCTTCTTCACAATCGCCCCCGCTGAAAAAAGGAGCCATCCTGGCGACCTAAAAAGTTTCAGAGAGAGGCTCATGATACGGTTTCAGGCGGGAAATATGGACGATTTCACGTGCACGCCGGCGCATGTCATCCGATCGAGAAACTGGCTCAATTAGGTACTTAACCGGAGAGGTTTTCTTTAAAACGGTGTAAGGCCCCTCGTACCGGAGTACAAGTTTTCATGAGAGTCCCTGAGTTTGGTATGGAATTGCAAGCCACACGAGAGACCCTGGGGCATAGCTGGGATTCGGAAGAGAGGTGCAACGGTTTTCTTTCTGGCGCTGCTGCTCCTCCGAGGTGAACGCACGGGCGAGCTGGCGGCACTCTTCGGATTGTCGAGCAGCATCGGAGATAGGTGCACATTCGGAAGCATCAGGACGTAGGAAAGTAGAGTATCAATTCTATGGGAAGGGTCACCTCCATAAAGAAGAAAGAAAGGTGAAAATCTCGTGGTTGTTTGTATTGCAATATCATATGCAAATGTGACGTATGGGAGAACACGGTCCCAGTTGCTATGATTAGGTGCCACGTACATTGAGAGCATATCACCCAGAGTGCGGTTAAACCATTCCGTTAGCCTATTAGTCTGCGGGTGGTATGCTGTCGTTTTCCGATGAATGACGTGGCATTCCGAAAGCAGAGCTTCGACGACCTCGGAGAGGAAAGCGCGGCCTCTGTCACTAAGGAGCTCTCGAGGTGCGCCATGTCGAAGGATAAAGCGACGTAAAGTGAAAGAGGCGACATCCTGAGCGGTAGCGCTCGGTAAAGCGGCTGTTTCGGCGTAGCGTGTTAGATGGTCGACCGCCACTATAATCCACTGATTGCCATCTGGTGCCAATGGAAGGGGGCCGTAGAGGTCAACGCCAACGCGATCAAATGGCTTGGTAGGGCACGGAAGTGGCTGCAATTCGCCAGTCGCACGTAGCGGTGTTGATTTGCGTCGCTGGCAGTCAGGACAGCACTGCACAAATTTGTGTATAAAATTGTACATGCCGCGCCAGTAATAGCGATGGCGAAGGCGTTCATATGTTTTGAACACCCCGGCGTGGCCACATTGTGGATCGTCGTGAAGAGAGGCGCATACCTGCGATCGTAAAGTACGTGGAATGACCAGTAGCCACCGGCGGCCATCAGGAGCGTAGTTGCGTCGATGAAGAAGTTGTGCGCGGATGGCAAAATGGAAAGCTTGACGTCGGAGGGATCGAGATACCGGAAGGTTGGGCGTACCGGATAGATATTCGAGAAGAGATGCAATCCACGGGTCACGACGTTGTTCGGTGGCAATTGAGTCAAATTTAACGATCACAAGGTCTGGGGGCACGTGTTGCCGCACGTCGGATCTGGTGGCAAAGGTGAGCGGGACAGGGCGTCAGCGTCAGAGTGTTTGCGTCCGCAGCGGTATACGACGCGAATATCATACTCCTGGATGTGGAGTGCCCATCGCGCAAGGCAGCCAGAAGGGTCTTTCAGCGTGGAGAGCCCGCAAAGCGCGTGGTGATCAGTTACTAAATCGAACGGGTGGCCGTATAAGTACGGCCGGAACTTTCCAAGCGCCCACACCAGAGCCAAACACTCTTTTTCTGTCACGCTGTAATTAGTTTCGGCTTTCGTCAGAGTGCGGGTAGCATAGGCTACAACGTATTTCTGAATAGCCGGGCTTTCGTTGAGCAAGGACAGCGCCTAGCCCGATGCCGCTGGCGTCGGTGTGCACTTCGGTAGGAGTTGTCGGGTCGAAGTGGCGAAGAATAGGTGGGGAGATGAGGAGACGGCGCACAGTAGTGAAGGCAATGTCACATGCAGGGGACCAGGAGGAGAGGTTCACGTCACCGCGAAGAAGCTGGGTTAATGGTGACATGATGGATGCCAAATTGCGAACAAAGCGCCGGAAATAAGAGCATAGGCCTAGAAAACTGCGAAGTTCCTTCGTAGTCGTCGGCTTCGGAAATTCTGCGACTGCTCGAAGTTTTGCTGGGTCAAGTATTACGCCGTGCTTCGAAACGATGTGGCCTAGGATGACGAGCTCGCGTGCAGCGAAGCGGCATTTTTTCAGGTTAAGCTGCAGGCCAGTGTTGGTCAGTCAAGTCAAAACGTGCCTGAAGGCAAAGGAGGTGCGTAGGAAAGTCGTGCGAGAAAACCACGACATCGTCGAGGTAGCAGAGGCACATATTCCACTTGAGGCCACGTAGCGTATTATCCATAAGTCGTTCAAACGTGGCGGGCGTGTTACAAAGCCCATAGGGCATGAGGTTAAACTCGTATAGTCTGTCAGCTGTAATAAATGCAGTTTTTTGGCGATCAGCTTCAGCCATTGGAACTTGCCAATAGCCAGACCGCAAATCTAGCGACGAGAAGAATTCCGCTCCGTGAAGGGTGTCAATGGCGTCATCAATGCGCGGCAAAGGATATACGTCCCTGCGGGTTATCTTATTCAAACGACGATAGTCCACGCGAAATCAGATAGATCCATCTTTCTTACGCACCAGGACGACAGGAGACGCCCAGGGACTGTGAGATGGTCGAATGAAGTCTTTACGAAGCATATCTTCGACTTGATCGTTGATGACGCGGTGCTCTTCAGTGGAGACACGGTATGGTCTTTGACGCAGTGGCTGGTGTAGGCCGGTGTCAACATGATGCTTGACTTGCGACGTGCGGCCTAGTTGGGGTTGCGACACATGGAAAGAATTCCGGAACTCATGCGGAAGATCAAGCAGATCGGCATGTTCGGTAGGAGTGAGGGTGTCGGCGATGGCGCTGGAAAACGTATCCTTGGACGACTCCTCAAGGGACGACAGTGATTTTGGGTGGTCGCAGTAGTCATCCGGGACATCAACCAAAGACGAAGGGTCGAGATCCTGCACGCGGCCGAGACATTCCCCTGCAAGCAAAGTGACAGGTGTGGAAAGCGGGTTGAGTATGAACATATTAATTCTTCCGGCGGCAAGATCAATCGTCGCGAAAGGCAGCGGCAGAGCTTGACGACTTGTGAAGCTATCGGAAGGCATAAAAAAGACTGTAGCATCAGTGTAGGTGTTGCATGAAACTGGAACAAGTGCGAAATTTTGAGGTGGAATATCGGTATCTTCATGCACGAACAACTTCGGTGGCTGATGAAGAGCGTCAAGTAATGGGGCATCACAAAAGGGTGAAAACTCAACTTCAGCGCGTGCGCAGTCGATGACGGCATTATGGCGGGATAGGAAGTCCCACCTGAGGATGACGTCATGCGAACAGACAGCGAGGACAATAAACTCCACAATGTAAACAATGCCTTCGATGGACACTCTTGCAGTGCAGGCTGCGAGAGGCGTCACTTGCTGTGCACTTGCGATGTGGAGTGACAGTCCCGAAAGCTGCATCGTGACTTTACGTAATACAGGGCAGACATTAGCGGCAATAACAGAAACAGCGGCGCCGGTGTCTACAAGGGCGAAAGTAGAATAACCTTCAACTGTTTCTGCGACCACGTTAGCAGGAGAGGGGCGAGGGCTTAGACAGTTCGAAAATGGCGCAGTTCTTGCCTCTTGAACTGCGGTGCTTAGTTTTCCTGGTCAGAAGGTCTGGGCTGGCGATGCATGGGGGAGGGCGATCGCCGATGAGGAGAGGGTGCGCACGGCGTCACGAAGTAGGGGTCGTTGGGAAGAGCATAGCGAGGTGATAAGACCGGCCCGTATTGCGCGGAGGCTTGGCTGCCGGGTTGCGACGATTGGACATAGTCGCCGAATGTCTGAGGTCGACGGCGGCAGTAGCGGGCAACGTGTCCGGGAGTGAAGCAGGCGTAGCATATCGGTCGGTTATCGGGTGTCCTCCAAGGATTGGCGACTGGTGGTGCCGCCCAAGGTGCAGTATAAGCAGCCGGGTGTGCGGGCTGTGAGCGCGAGGTGTAGAGTGGTTGTGGAAGCCTATGCACAGCGTCCGCATATGTGAACGGCGCTGCTACAGGCTGCATCTCTTGCGAACAGGCGGCAGGAGGAGCCACAGGCTGCGCTGCATACGTTAGGGGTGCGGCCACAGGCTGCACGGCTGGTGGATAGGCGACAGGAGGGCCTACCGGCTGCGCGACACGCTGGCAGTGAACACGGCTGGTTAGAGGCGGCTCGTGGTGCGCAAGAGGAACAGCTTGGGCAACCTCTTCTGAAATAGCAGTGCGAAGTGGAGCAGGTACACGGGTGGTGGTCTCGTGAGTGAAGGGCACTAGGGAAAGTTGGCGGGCGACTTCCTCACGGACGAAGGCTCGAACTTGCTGAAGCAACGGTGAATTGTCAGGCAGGGTGTCGAAACTGGACAGTGACAAACCACCACGCTGAGGCTGCCGAGTCAGAGTGCGTTGCTTCTTCAACTCGTCGTTGCTCTGACACAAGCTGACGACGTCGGAAACTGTGCTCGGATTTCTTGCCAAGAGCATTTGAAATGCGCCGTAGTCGATGCCCTTCAGGATCTGTTTGACCTTGTCAGATTTGGGCATGGTGTCATTCGCACGTTGACAAAGGTCGACGACGTCCTCAATATAGCTGGTAAAGGTCTCGCCAGTCTGCTGAGAGTGGACGCGCAAGCGCTGTTCTGCCCGCTGCTTGCGGACAGCCGGCCGACCAAACACTTCAGCACATGACGTCTTGAAGACGCTTCATGTGGGGATGTTGTGTTTGTGGTTGTTAAACAACAATGCGGCGACGCCAGTAAGATAAAATATGACGTGGCCCAGCTTGTCGGCTTCATCCCACTTATTGTTGGCGCTCACCAGTTCGTAGAGCTCGAGCCAGTCTTCGACGTCGGTCCCATCCGCACCGCTGAAGACTTTCGGGTCCCGTAGCCTAGGATGGCCAGGGCAGTTGAACTGGGGCGAAGGCACCGATGTAGTGGCGTTGTCAGTCATGACAGGCGGTAGCGTGCGGCTTCGCAGCTTCAGGGTGTAGCAACGGGGATTAACAGCACCTTCCACCAAATGTGAAGAGGTTTATTAGCTGTCAAAGACAGTGACGAGACAGCGTGAAGAACCGTCCAGCAATCAGCACAGCAACGAACCGAAGCACGAGCCGAGAGAGCCGGGCATTGGCAATGCTGCTTGCTGCAGGCAGATCTTCTTCTTCACAGACAGAACAACTCTTACGTGGCGTTGCTTGAGGTAAGTGCGCCTTGGAGCTGTTAATCTGGCCCCGCCGCGGTGGTCTAGTGGCTAAGGTACTCGGCTGCTGACCCGCAGGTCGTGGGATCGAACCCTGGCTGCGGCGGCTGCATTCTCGATGGAAGCGGGATTGTTGTAGGCCCGTGTGCTGAGATTTGGTTGCACGTTAAAGAACCCCAGGTGGTCAAAATTTCTGGAGCCCTCCACTACAGCGTCTCTCATTATCATATGGTGGTTTTGGGACGTTAAACCCCACATATCATCATCATCATCGTCATCGAGCTGGTTACTAAAGTTGATGTTGCCTCTGATGTAGGTGTGCACGCCAGCATTACGACAATTCGACGTATATTAAGGATGGTGGCAACTAATATTTATTTATTTATTTATAATACCCTCAGGGCCAAATGGCATTACAGAGGGGAGTGGATTACATTGAATAACACATGGTACATGGTGGGGAGGGAAAAAAAAAACAGCGATAGTACGAATATAAGCAAAAGTCAGCGTACAAACAAAAATACATTAAATAGGTCCTGTGTATACAATGTTAGCTACGGTATCACGAAAAAGATGGTTGTCATTAATAGCAACAATTTCAGGGGGAAGGTGGTTCCACTCGCAAGAAGAACGAGGCAGGAACGACTGCGCAGCTGTGTTAGTACGATAGGTGATAATTCCAACCTTGTGACGGTGATCGACACGGTTGAAAAAATACAAAATAAGGTTGCAAAATAAGTTCGTCGCGCAAGAAGGGGTGGTGATACAATTTATGAAAAGTTGATAGGTGGGAAACTTTTCTTCGAAGTGACAGAGTAGGCAGGGACAGATTATTTTTCATTGCAGATATACTGGCAGTGCGATTGTAGTTTGATAATATGAAGCGTGTGGAATTATTCTGAACTAGCTCAAGCGATACACACACTCTTTACTAAGTTCAATGTTGTTCCCTCTCAGTTCAGTGCATGTGTGAATAATTCGTGACAGCATCTGTATTGATTCAATGTTCACATGTGTGTCAGGGATATGAAAACATACTTTGCAGATTGTGCCCATGGTTGCAGACCTGATTCGCCAGTCGGAGCGCTACAACCGGCATGAGGTTAGTACTGTAGGGGTATGCATGTTGCTCACCTAGCTGCCTCGATAAGGTGCAGCCAAACATGGCTCGATAAAGCTGTAAGAAACAGGAGTAATGGAAATTTTGTTACATAGGGATTATACATTCAGATTTTAAGAAAGTGTGCGCATCATCGCTGGTGCTGTCAGTTAGATGAAGCTTCCTCATAATGTAATGGTAAACCTGCTATAAATGCATCCACTGTGTATTTATGACAAAAAGAGATCAAAAAGAAAGCTGTGAAGAAACTGAGAAGTGCACATGCTTAATTTTGCACATCTCTAGTTCGAACAAGATACAGTAGCGCACTATTTAGAAGCTTTTATTAACCTTAAGAGTTATGTACTTGAAAATCATAGTTTGTTTCACATTATCATATAAACCAGTGAGGTAAGTTTTATCAAAACATTTTTACAGGTCAGAGAGTCGTTTATAGTCAATGACCACCAACAAGCAGTTTAATTGCCACATAACGTACAATTTCAAGTGACAGGTTAATAAAACACATCTTCAAATTTTCGCTGTGTTGTCGGTGCACCTGAAGTTCCGAGTTCACCAAAAATTTTCTTGTCAAGTCATCTCTTCTGGCTCGTGCAGTACTGCAAGCTTTCAAGAGTTCATGGAGCACCTTCAGTTGCTCTCTGAATATACAGTCCACTCTTCCAGACAATGCCGTCTCGAAAATTGCTCAACAACTGCAGTCAACATCTACATGACGGAGTTCAGGTGTCTTCGCAAACCACACACATACATTGACCTTACGCATCAAACGAGACACTTTCTATCAGTCGTGTCAGACAAGTGTTCCTGGTAGCTGTTCTTTATTGGCAATATGTGCTCCCTTTGATACTGTACTACTGCACTTAACCTCTCGGACGTATGAGCATAGTTCGCCCATACCCATGCAAGAGTGCTGTATGTAGTGCCATCTGACCGGAGATTACTTTTATGAATGCTTAGTTTTTTCATGAAGGAATGGTTGGTACTTCCATCTTCTGAGAACAATTTAATTAGGCACTGATATGTGATAATAAGCAGTTTGTTATAACCATGTTTATACTGTTGAGCCTCTGCGCTAGTGTAATACATCCATTCACGTGCCTGTATGGATATTAAACCTGTTTTATGCAACTGAGCCTGTGAAACTGTTCATACAGCAACATGTAACTGTGTGACACTACCGTGTACAGTAATTCGAACAAAACTGTGTGCATCCCCATAGTTTGAACTAACAGATGTCGACTGTATAATCATTAAGTTTTTTCACAGAACTTGATTGCAAGCATGAAGCAACATCTTGCAATCTTTTCAATCTCTCAATACAGAATGGATGAAGGAATGGAATTTTTGGAGCCTTTTGGTCACCTTGACTTTCTTCACATATATATCGTAATTACTGCAATACACTTAAAAATATAGTGCAATGAATTTCCCCTATGCCATCCTTGGCTTCATTATCTGCTGCTTTTGATTAAGATTGTGTAATCCGAAATGGGCAGTATATAGTCAACGTAGCAGTTGATTAAAGACAAAATTTGTTTTGTAGATACGTTAAGAAGGTTCATGCTTATGCTCATGTTTACTAATAATTAACAGTTCATCAATTTGGTGTCACGATGTTTTTCCTGCTCATTCTGTCCTAAGTTTAAAAATAGTTGACGTAGTTCGCTGCTGCATCAAAATGGACTTCCACTGCGTTACGGATTCATTTATATTTTGCTAGCCAACGCAGGCCCACTCTGATTCTCATTGCAGGCGTTTGACTACACCATCATGGTGATTGGCATTCCAAACGTTGGCAAGTCGTCTCTCATCAATGCCCTCCGGAGGATGCACCTGGGCAGGACAGGCAAGCCTTGTTCGTCGGCAGCTTCTCCAGGGTGTAGAAACTATCGTGAGGGCGCAACTAAGCACAACACACAGGAAGAAACAGGTGAGGACAGGCGCAAACTAGTTGGTAGTTTGCGCCTGTCCTCATCTGTTTTTTCTTGTGTGTTGTGTTTAGTTGCGCCTTCACGATGGTTTCTATTGCAAAGCACCAACTTGCCCAACAGTCAACTCTTGTGAAGTTCTCCAGGGTGGTTGCTTTGGTATATTGTGTTTTATTTGTTACGTATTGTAATGGAAATAAAAAGAAATTGACTATAGTCGCCCTGTCATGGTAACAGCTACACCTTTGCACAGAACAGCGATAACATTGATAGTAATAAAAGTCGGAGATGAAGATGAAAGAACTGCATTATTTTATAAGTGAAATGAGCTAACGAGCAATAATGAAGTACTGGCATATAACCTCAAATGCCACTGTGAGCTCTGGTTGCAACACAAACCATACCGATTAACTATAGTCTAGTACTCTTATAGCTTGGCCGTACTAACAAAAAAAAAAGTGAAGTAATTCGTTTAATCAAGAATCGCTTTATTTCAAAAATTTTTTATATCAAGGCTTAACATTTAAAATGAGTATCTCTTTGAATTGGCTTGAATGTGATTTGCAAAGCCAGCAGTAACAGTGAGATTAGTAGTGATAACCTGTCACACATGTCGCAGGCCGCGCCACGCGTGTTGGGGCTACAGCAGGCGTCACCATGCGTGTCCTGGAACGCATCAAGGTGCGTAATCTCAACTGCATTGTAAATGAGCTATATAGAGATGCTGCATGCAAATCATTGGGTTGTAGCAACAGGCATCTCTGGAATTGGGGTTATTCAGCTACTACTACTCACTTTATTTGTGCAAACTGAGAATTAAGCAGGATAAAAGTTCCAAAATGAAGTGTGCTTGGCTTCGAATGGTTGAAGAAAAACTTCTCTTTATAATTAAAAAAAATTTTAATCATGTTTTATAAAACTTGAGTAGTTTATGTATATTTGCATGCTTATTTCAAATATGCAATTATTTTTCTAGCACTTCATGTAGTTATTGAAATATAAAACATTTAATGTGCCTTTTTGAGAGCACAATTTTTTTCTAAACTGAGTTGCAAAGTGTTCGATTGATATGTGGGGTTTAACGTCCCAAAACCATCATATCGTTATGAGAGACGCCGTAGTGGAGGGCTACGGAAATTTTGACCACCTGGCGTTCTTTAACGTGCACCCAAATCTGAGCACACGGGCCTCGGCATTTTCGCCTCTATCGAAAATGCAGCCGCCGCAGCCGTGATTCGATCCGGCGACCTGCGGGTCAGTAGCAGAGTACCTTAGCCACTAGAGCATCGCGGCGGGGCAGAGTTGCAAAGTAAATGAGCATATTGCAATACTCTGAAATAAGAACTTCATGCACTAGGACAAAAGTGGATGTTCTGAACACACGTGAACACAAGTTATCGCGTGCTGAACTTTCAAGAATGTGTCGATGTTAAAGGAGCCCGGCAACACTTTTTCAAGTAGCCATGAAATGGATTCACTGAAGGAGCTTATTGCCTCACGAATTCGCCGCTGCAAAGATTTTTTATAATCTGTCCAGTACAAACGGAGTTAAAAAAGTTTGTCGCATGCTGTAATTGCATCCTCTCTTCTCTTGTCCCGACAAAAGTGCTGGAAGCTAAGCAGGGAGGGATGGCATGGGGAAAAAATATTTCATGTGTGCCTGGTTACCTTGAGTACTTTTTTCTCATTTTTTTCGCTAACATACGTGGTTTTTCAATGCGATTGTGCGCGCACGCATGGACAAGTTAGGGCCTCCCACCGCAGTCCATGCATAGGTGTGCATAGGTATGCGCTTGATGGTGGGAAGGGGGGGGGGGCGCAAAGTTAGCACCATGCATTGACATCATGGGAAGGGAAGCGTAATTCAGTCCTATACATTGACATTATAGGGAGGGGGGCACAGTCAGCCCCATATATTGACATTATGGGGAGGGAGGCGCAATTCACTCTCATACATTGACATTATAGGGAGCGGTATGCAAAGCCAGCCCCATAAATTGATATTACAGGGAGGGGGACACAGTTAGCCCCATACATTGACATTATAGG
The DNA here is from genome assembly GCA_013436015.1 of Rhipicephalus annulatus. Classification (NCBI taxonomy): domain Eukaryota; kingdom Metazoa; phylum Arthropoda; class Arachnida; order Ixodida; family Ixodidae; genus Rhipicephalus; species Rhipicephalus annulatus. The sequence continues at coordinate 98,104 of WOVY01003141.1, forward strand.
GATGGAAGCGCAATTCAGTCCCATGGCCAGAAATTCCAAACATTGTGGCAGTTGAGGAAGTGTGCCACTAGGTGCCACCACTGAGTCAAAAATTGTGCCCGCGCTGCACTTCTGGAGCAAGTGATGACAGGAACTCATTGAGACATTGTACTCTGTTTCGCTCTCGTCCTCCCGCACCCCTTCCTGAGCCTTGTGTCTCCCGAGTCCCCTCGCTCGACACACGCCTCGGAAGGCTTCGTCTTTCACCGTCGCTAGTTTGGCGGCACAGGCTACCCAAGAGCCTATTTTTACATATCGTGTCGTCGCGTGCTTGTGTTGCGATTGCATGTAATTCAGGGTCATCTGTGGAACTTATTAGCCTATGAATTGAAATGTTTTTTGTCACGGTAAGATGCGGGCCCTAAAAAAAGAAACAAAAGCTTTCAATATTCAGTCATCTGTTCAGCTTTACTACTGTTACTAATAAAACTATTAAGGCGAAATGCAAGTACAAGATTGCTAAAAAAAAAAAACGTATTCCTGCTGCACTATGTGTCGAACCGCAAAAGTACGCGATTTACACCTTTTTTCATAAGGCCGTCTCTAGAATCCTTGGCACCATAGAATCGACTCACAGCCGTAGCATCAATAGCGTTTATTTTCAAGCTCAAGATTGATCATACTGTGGCTCCGAATTCACGTATGTATAAATAATAAATTAAATAATTCACTTTATCTTTTAAGAGAGGTCGCAAAGGCACGTCACTCACCTAGAGCTCTTGTTAATTCCATGTGATAGCGATTTGAATTTGTTCATGAAGTATGATTCGGCTTTCAGAACACAAGGGAGCGCGAACAGCGGATATCATACTTCATAAACAAACTCAAATCACTAACCCATGGATTTAACAGAGTCCTTGGTGGCTGCATGCCTCTGCAACCTCTTGTAGAAAACATAAAGTGAATTATTTAATTCATTCCCCATACACTAATTCGGACACAAAGGACAATCAATCTAGCTCTTGAAAATAAACGCAATCAATGCTACAGGCGTGAGCCGGCGCATGGTATTGCAAATATATATATTTTTCTGTTTTTATGCATTTTTTATGCTCCTTTTTGCTTATTTCTAAAAATTCTCTATTTCTTTTTATTTTGAGTATTATCATAGGCTGGAGCGGGTCGATCGTATGTATCTTCTTTTGTGTGTACGGCTCATTGCTGTGAGCCAACCAACAAGTGACTGAACCTCCTGGACTTGGCCTCAAACCAAGTGTGTGATGCGAAGAAGCGCAATTTCTTTACTTTTCCCCTTTTTCTTTGGTCGCTTCGTCATTCGGCCATTTATCTACCTCTTGTGACAATACACGCACAACCAGCCCGCTTCCGGAAACACTCCGTCTCCACTTTTTTCTTCTTATTTTTTTCCTGCCTGATTAACATTCCAGCAAAAAAGAGTCACTACCGATTCCTTCGCTAGTTCAACGTCTGTGATTTTTTTGTTTTTTTCCCCTTCTTCTTTTGTGGCCCCTAAACTCATTGGGCGGCTCTTTGCTACGAGATGTGCCATTTCACTTACGTCCTCTGAAGAAGGCTGGACCGCCAGCGACACTTTTCCAAGTAGCCATGGTAGGGATTGACTAAAGAAGCTGATGACGTCATGAATTCACCACCACAACCATCTTTAGAATCTGTCCAATAAGAGCGGAGTTACAGAGAATTTTCGCATGCTGCAATTGCATTCTCTGTTCTCTCGTCCGGATGAAAGTGCTGGAAGCTAAGCAGGGAGGGATAGCATGGGGAGGAGGGGGAATCAACTTTATTGCTCCGCAGCCCTGACCCCAACGCCCAGCAAGACATCATCAGTCAAGCCCTTGCTGCTGCCATGTCTCAAGGGATTCCAGCCGATGGTCAGGGGCGATGGCTAATGCCTGACGTTATTGTCTGATTTTTAAAAATAGTTTTCTCTCTCTCTCTCTCTCATAAGAAGACGTGGGCCTTAGGGTGGCTTCGCATGGGTAGGGACCTTTTTGGCCCAGGCAGCGATCGCTAGATGTGGCACGGGAAAAGAACACACGTCACACGTGCCTCGTGAACTTGAGCACTTTTTTTCTTTTCTTCGAATATGTGGATTTTCAGTGCGACCAAGTGCGCACGCGTGAACAACTCACGAACTTCTGTGGCGGCCACGGTAATGACCGAGTGCAGCATTCTCAAATTGGCCAATGGCTCATGCAATGGCTGCAACGAGTGATTTTTGCGCTTGTATCGTCATTTGTCAAAAGAAGCGAAAGAAATTTTAGTTGACTTTGAGAATTTATTGTCAATTCCAGGACACATGCTACACTATAATATTTGGCTCACATGTTCTCGGTAGGCCGGACTACCAATCTGCATCGTTTTGTGACCATGCTCAAAAAGTGCTGCAGGGCCCCTTTAAGCTGGGTATTTTGCTCATGTTCTAGACTGACAAAAAGCTTTCAATACATCAGTAGACCCCCTACCACAAATTCTGCCATTCTCTGCATGGGGTTTCAGGAGTAAAGGCATGACACTAAGAAATTCACAAGGCTGTACACTTGACAGATTGGGATTTTATCTTGATGCTCGTGCACTAAGCAATGCTTTTAGTATTTTCTCAGGTAACCACAACAAGCCAACTTACCTATGTTCATTGAATGTCAACTTACTCGCCGTTTATTTATTTATTTTTCCAAAAGAAACAGAATGGCTTTTTATGACTCACTGAGTTTTATTAGAAGCAGATATCTGGGATCTAATTACATGCAGTTACATTAAAGTGGCGTAGTAGCAGCATTCTGTGTTTTCAGTACTGTAGCTTTTTGTTTGGCAGTTGACTGACTGTATGAGTGACGCAAAGTGACCATACACACGCAGATTAGCGAGGACCCACTGATGTATCTGCTGGACACACCTGGCATTTTGAGTCCTGCCGCAAACGACCCCCAGACGGCGCTGCAGTTGGCACTGTGCGGTAAGCCAGCAGCGAAGTTCATTACATGCCCCATGAAACGCAAAAATTGGCTGTCAGAGTTGGCGTGCCTTGGCGTCGTCATCAACACAAGGGAAGCAAGAAACCATCATCACGTCATGACTTGATCGTGCCGTGACAAGTCACCAAAATTTTTTTTGTCTGCCTGGGTGCAATGTGGGTTTGTTGGTTGATCGTGAACTGGCTTGTACCATAGTGTAAAGACAAATGAGGACAAACAAGGAAAGAGATATGTAATCAGACTTCCTTATAATGAAGTCACACCTGCTCCAAAAACATTTCGTTAAGTCCAAAAATTCGTTATAAACATATATTTGTAGCACTGTATCTATGACAGAGATATTCTTCATTTACTTCGTTAAAACCAATAATTTATTATGTCTTGCTTTGTCATAACCAATAATTCGTTATATTTAGGTTCGTTACATATCAAGGTTTGAGTGCAATACAGGAGAAATGCCGAAGTTGAAAGTTAGCGCCTGTGGTCGTCTTGGTTCTAAATTTTTCTCTGCACTATGCTACAAGCCAGTTTGTGATGTCATCACATGAAATCGTCGCTTGTCTAAAGTGGGCCGATCATGAAAGCAGTGCAAAACTAGACGGTGTGAAGAAAGCTTGCAATGCCTTTGACCCTGTAGGCCGTGCAAAAACACGTTAGATGCAGAAAACTTTAGGAGGAGAGAGAAATAGAGCAAATACATGAACCGAGAAGAGAAAGCTTCTTTGTGTCTTCGAGCCCCTTCAAGTCGTCTTAGGCGAATGCAAAAGGGATGCTGTGGGTCGCAAATAGATGATGGGATAGTGGTGCAGCCGTTCAGTTATCATCATCACCTGCCTGAATATGCTCACTGCAAGACAAATGCCTCTCCCATCATCCAGCGGTCAACTCGGTTCTGTGCTTGCTGCTGCCACTTTATAGCGGCAAACTTCCTAATCTCATCTGCCCACCAAACTTTCTGTCGCCCCCTCACATGCTTGCCTTCTCTTGGAATTTAGTCTATGATACTCAATTACCAGTGGTTATCTTGCCTTCGCGCTACGTGCCCTGCCCATGACCATTTCTTCTTAATTTTGACTATGATGTCCTTGATAGATTTGTGGGGTTTAACATTTCAAAACCACCATATGATTATGAGAGACGCCGTAGTGGAGGGCTCCGGAAATTTTGACCACCTGGGGTTCTTTAACGTGCACCCAAATCTGAGTACACGTCTATGATGTCCTTAACACCCGTTTGTTCTCTGATACACTCTGCTCACTTGTCCCTTAAGAGTTACACCGTTCGTTGGGCCACATCAAAACAAGCCACCTCTTGGACTGTGCACACGTGCTTCGTAAACTACAACACCTTTTCATCTGCTAATTTAGGGGTAAAGCACCTTAGAGTCTCGGCTTGTCGGCATGTCAGGTTGTTATCACAGCCTATCATAAATAGGTATGCACCGCAAAAAAAAAGGGGGGGGGGGGGGGTAAGTCCCACTATTCGCCACCGTTTCGCCCCAGGCATATCCCGAGTTAAAGGTTCCTCGTTACTGCCTAAAACGTTACGTTTGTCTTAGCAGTGGTGTCGGAATTCCTGACCAAACTTACTAAGGCGCTCAAGTCTCTTATTTACAACCAGAGACACAAATGTGGATCTCTACAGTACAGTTATCGATCTGAAACACCGCTTCTTGAAACGTATTCACAAACTGATGGTGCATTAGTGAACCGGTGGCAAGTAAAGCAGTAGAGAGTAAAGGTTTTGCTGTGGGAAACACTGGCACACACTGCATGATCTGCAACTCCCCAGGTTTTGCGTTAATGGAACTTAAGCACCCTTTTCTACATGACCCTTCGCCACAACTTTATGGCAGCACCTTGCGTATGAGTCGTAGCGGCATGTTTTTTTTTTTTTCTTCCAACCATATTGAAATCAAAGACATGGGATTCAACACCCTAAAAAAGATATTGCCAAGCTTGAGAACATGCTAAATAATCTAGTGAAGTATCAAGGTGTTTGAATACCATCATTGGTTTCTTTTTTTCGGAGATTTTAGTTAGATGATAATTTGAAAAATAATTTATTTATTTATCATACTGGTACCCACAGCACCTAATGGTATTACAGATGGGGGTGGGAGAGAATACAATATTACAATAGAGAAATGCGGATTCCAAGGACATCAACATTGTAGTAAATGCAATTCGTTGCCAACTGACGAAATGATACATGGGATGTACACAACATAAAGCAGGTTAAAGTTTTCTCCTCACACAACCGTGCGAGTGCAATGCTGAATACCCAGCAGTGAACTTGAAAATACTTCACGTGAAGTAATTTCTGCTACTTCAGGTGACTACCTATTCCACTGGCTTATCGTCCTGGAACAAAATGACATTTTAAATGCATCAGTCCGGTAGCTTATTTACTTTATCTAATTGGCATGATCTAGTCGCTGCGAAACATAATCCAGTTTACAAGAGTATCGTTACGGCACCAGACCTGTTCGGTTATGAAATACATTGTGAGAAAGTTTCAACCTCAGATATTCCCTTCATTCGCATAGAAATTCTGAACTAAGCTTTTCTTTTGCTATTGAAACACTGGAACTCCTGGTGTAATCGGAGCATACGATCCATACAGCCATGCTTGGAATTACGCGGGAAAGGGACGTTGCAGTATTGTTGCACTTTTTTTTCTTTCTTTTCAGGATTCTCAGGTACTTCCCCTTCATTTAAATAAACAAAATTTCACTAAGCAATAATATTGTGTTGGTATTTCCTTAATAAGGAAGCATTCTATGGGGAAGAACAGTAGCGACTTGCACACGTGATGTATCGAAATACACTCGCCTGCCTTGGCATTGTTGATGGAAGGGTGAACACTTGTTAATAATAGTGGGGCTTTATGTCCCGAAAGCAGGATCTAATTATGAGGGAATCCGTAGTACAGGGCTTTGCAAATGCCCGCCATCTGGTCTCTTTAACAAGCACATAAAGATGAGCACACGAGAGACTAGCACTTTGCTTATGTCAAAATGTGGCCATGGCGGCCGGGATTCGATCTTGTGACCTTTGGGTGAGCAGTCAAACACCGTGGCTACTGTACTCATATAAAAATAAAGAAAAAAGCGGCTTTTCACCGTGAAAAGACCTTGCTTTAGCCAAAAGTGTCGCCGTGTCACCGTGATGTCGCGACCGACTGCTTTGCACATACAAGAAGCACTTGGACCCACACTTCTACGAGTGCAGAAGAGATTTTTGAAGGGCCAGTTGGTACATGATACTAAGTGGAACAGCGCAAAAAACGGGACGTAGAAAGATTGAACAGACAACACAAGTGCTGACTCAAAAACATTATCTCTTTTTCCAAAAGGGCGAGTGAAGGCTCACTGACGCACAAGTTCCCTTTTGTCTCTATATGAAAAGCCTCGTCAATTTCGCACTCTGTCTTGTTACGATAACTTGAGAGTATCTTGCGTGCACGAAGGAGTGGGACGCAGCCACACAAGGAGCAATGGGCTCCCAAAATACTGCTTGTTGAAGTCCTGAGATTATTTGCGTGCTCCCTCAGGCGGTCTTTCAAACAGCCACCAGTGTGTCCAGTATAGGACAGACCACAGTACAACGGAATGTCGTACACTATGTTGCTCACACACTCAACATACTGCGTCCTGTGTTTCTGGATGCATGCATGCTCCTTGAGATTGTCATTGTTCACTTTCTTGTGAAGGCGGCCGAGGTTACGAGGAGCCGAGCAAACAAGTCTCACGCCTGGCTTGCCAACAATCCTCTTGAGTGTATGGCTCACACCGTGTACGCAAGGGATGACAGAAATTTTCTGTCTGTCTACCCGACTGAACTACTCAGTGCCTTGGCAACAATTCTATTGAGCGAGCTTTTGAAACGTGCCTTCAGGACATGCCCAACGCAGGAAAGACGGAAACACAGGGTGCGGTACGTGTGCACTTTTCCCCGGGTTCTCCCGTGCTCTTCCGGTCACCTACTCGGCGTGTGGGACTGTCTGAAGAACTGTTGTCAGCCCTACACTGGACCATTCCGTATCGTTCGCCAAGTGACAGACGTCACGTACGAGATTGTTCCAACCGATCCAACAAAGTCATCGTCAGCTCCGAGTGACACCGTTCACATGGCTCGGCTAAGGCCCTATTACCCCCCTTCGACATCATCTGCATAGATTTCGACATCATCGACATCTTCAACATCATCGGCGGTAGAAGCACCGTCCCGGTGCTTCTACCGCCAGGGGTTATGGTACGTAACAGCCGCTAAACAGGGCTGCGTGAAAGAGAAGGACGAAGTGAGTTTTGGTTTGATGCTGGACTGGCGCCATCTTGCTCGTCGAGTTCTGTGCGCTGTAAATAGATCATTAAACAAGTTATTCATAACATTATTAAGGCTTGTATCCCCTTCAAATGAGGCAAGTCGCATACCACTTGGAAGCACAACAGACTGGTTAGACAAATTTGACACCCACAATGTACTTGTGCCACAGGCCACAGAGACAATACAGCAAGGCATGAGCATACCCTTCTTTGCGACAATTGATGTCGTCGGCTCAACAACAGGGTCGAATACATCATTTTCAGCACTAGTGACGGTAATCTGAACGCTGGATAACAAACGGGGTGGTACGATGGAATCTTCACAAACGGCGAGGGTGTGCGAACAAGCAGCTGGTTGGTCGGCAAGAAAAGGAGAGACAAAAAGCTCGTCGGCACCACAATCAAGAGTGGCACCGCACTGTTGCAGGAAATCTAGACCCAGAATCACATTATGCGTTGATTTAGCGAGCACTGTGAATTCGGCTTGAAAGACGTTATTAGAGATGTAGACGTTCGCAGTACACACACCAAGAGGTCATAGTAATTCTCAACTCACAGCACGAAATGTGCTCGCATTATCCCACTTGAACATCACCTTATGACCTAATTGGGTTTTGAAATTCATGCTCATAACAAAGACACTTGCTCCCGTGTCCGCTAAAGCTGTCGTCGTAACATTGTCCACAAAAACACAAATCTTGTTATGACGCATAGTCACTGGTGGAGGCGAAGCGGCGTGTAGCTGAATATGACTGGCGGCCTTACCTCCATTGGTCACGCCGCCTAGTTTCCCGACGGCTGTGAAGTGGGATGCCGTCGAGGAGATGAGGATCTTCGGAAGCAGAACGTGGTGGCGCCAAGCTCCGCACAGACGCCGGTGAGTCACTGCGATGATTCCCCCGATGGTTTGGCCTGCTGTCATAGTCTGAGGGCCAGAGTGTCCCGTCAACGTGCTGATTGCTGCGCCCGTAAAAAGTGCGTGATCGCCCATAGGGCGGTGCTGCCGTGCGACGGCGATGAGGGCAGAATCGGGCGACGTGACCGCGGATGCCAGTGAAAGCATATGGGACGTTCGCGGGGTGCGCTGTGGGAGGTCAGCAGAAGGATGAATGGCCCGGCCGTTCCATGCTTGATAACCGGTAGGTGGTCTGCGCACGTATTCGTCATCCAATGGGTAGTACGGACGCATAGTTTGGCTTAGCCCTCGAGGACGAGGTGTATAGTTGTAGGCATCATAGGAGGCAGCGTTGATAGTCGTAGCGCTTAAGTCGCAGGGGGAAAAGGGTTCTCGGATATTAGGTGCCTGCCGAGAAGCCCCCTCGTGTAGGTCGAGCTTTTCGCGCACTACTTGGCGAATCATAAACGCCAGATCTGATGGAGTTGGATGCACGTTGACACTGGCGACATCAGTGACGTTAGGCAGGCAGCCGTACTTTGGTGTAATTCGCCACGCTTTCAGCACTTAAAACGTACGGCAGTGCTTGATAACGTCATTTACACGCTCCAAACTTTCTTTCGCAATGAGGAACTGGTAAACATCCTCCGCGATCCCTTTTAGAAGATGACCAACCTTGTCCTCTTCTGTCATCCAGGGGTCCAGTGCCTTGCACAACTTGAGGACCTCCTCGATATACGTCGTGCAGGTTTTTCCGGGGACTTGCGCTCGTTGCATAAGAGTTTGTTCGGCATGCTTCTTCTTCGCTGCCGGATCCCCAAAGCACAACTTGATTTCATCGACGAACTTCTGCCACGTCCTCAGGCTTCACGGTTTTCAGACAATACAGACGCGGTTCCTTTGAGAAAGAGTCTTACACTGTTGAGCTGGCTGGTGGCATCCCAGCCATTAAACTGACTCGCCCGTTAGTAGGAGCTGAGTCACGAGTCGACATCTTCTGCAGCTTGTCTAGCGAAGGATGGAGGCTGGATGTAGGGCTGCCATGGAATGTGGGAAGCAGGTGGCCCGTTGTCATTGTTGTCGTGAGACGCCATCGCAGGTGGCAGACCAGCAAGTCGCCGGCTTCGGCGAAGCTCCGCGTATTGCACCTCAGCGGTCGATAAGTCCCCATTCGTCGGGGGCGCCGTTATCGTACCCAGCACCTCTTACCAAAACTGTTACGATGGGGGGTATTTATTGAAGAGCGAATGGCGAAGGCTAGCCACGCCGACACCGAGCTGCTTCCAAGACAAACCACTTCGTTCTCTTCTTCCTCGCTTCACATGTTGCCGCTTCTGCGTTAGAATATCAAGACAAAAGGGAACATGTGCGTCAGTGAGCCTTCACTTGCCCTCCTGGAAAAATAGATAATGTTTTTTAGTCAGCGCTTGTGTCGTGTGTTCAATCTTTTTCTGTTCTGTTTTTTGTGCTGTTCCCCTCAGTTCTATGAGTGCTTTTGCGCCAAAAAGTAGTTCCTCTAGAAGCCCTTACTTTGAGCGGAGATAAAATTTTAGTACAATTTCTTTTATTTTTCTGTTAGGATAAAACACACAAAAGAGTTCATGATTTAAAGTCGGCTTGTGAGAGCGCGGTCACACTGAAAGCGCTGGTGGATTGTCACGAACAGCGGAGGTAGCCATTTGGTTGAGGTCCATCAGTATGGAAAAGCACGCTCTTCGATTACTTCATGAGTGCGGCGTGAAGCGGTTTGGCACAATTTCTTGATTACACGGCGATGCCATTGGCTTGAAGGTCCTTTGATGGCAAAAAACTGCTTTTTTTTTTTCTTCAGTTGTATCCCGAGTATAGCCCACTGCATAGGTTGGTGAATGTGGTATGCACCTGAAGTAGTGACAGCGTTCTGCTGTTTATTGGTTGAAGCAGAAGTAGGGAGAAGAGGGACATGTTGTCTGGGCGGTGTTGTGTCGATTTGTGTAGAACACTGCATCATGCCTCGAGGAAGGTTGGTCCACTGAGGAAAGTACAGCGAGCATTGTTGCACAACTGGCTTGTCCAAAGAAAGCTTCAACTGGTTTCTGTGCTTTCGATGTGGTGGAGATTCAAGTGGCCTAGTCCAGGCATGTTTGTTGCATGATTAAATGTGTTATTCCAAACACCAGTCGTCCGAGCAACTGACTATTCTCGTATAGTGGGAGTGCGCTGCGAGTGCATAGCAGTGTGGCAAAATGCTTCTGTGTACACCCTGTTCAATGTAAAATGACAATCAGCGTTATTTTATTGGACAGGTTACATGCTGACGTGTGACTACAGAAGGATATGCATTATACAGAATTGAAACAGAAATGAGCCGCATTAAACAGACGTGTTCCACTTGGAATTCTTTAATGTATACCCAAGACACTGCACGTGATTGTTTTCACATTCTGCACCAATCACAATGTGGCAGTCACGACTGGAACTGAACACATGACCTTGCGGTCATTAGTAGAACACTCCAGTTACTACAGCAGGTCAAACGTGAATATTTGAGAAAAAGAAAAAGCTTCATACGAACCTTTCTGTGCTATAGCCAGTTCATTTCTGGAAAACTAATAAAGACGAACGTTGATGTAACAAATGCAGATGCTGTAACAAACTGTAGTGAAAATGTGTCAACTTATGTGGTAAAGATGACAAATGCTGAGGAATCATAGCCACCAGTGCCAAGCTTGATAATATTGCTTGTGCTCAGGCTCTGTGGCCTCTTTGCCTTGGCTATAGTTGCCACCTGATATAGACATAAATGTTTCTTGCCAATAGCAACACATCAAAATTAGTACAGATGTTTTTACATCAAATAAACCTTCATTACAAGGAGCTGCGATGCTGTTTCAGACTATATCTTTGGGTGTTTCTCCTTTGGCTTGATTAGGGAGAAATGTGGCAGGGTTTAAATGGGGTCAGTGAGCATGTGAACATTGCAGCTGACGACTTTTGGCACGTGTAAAGCATGACCCTCAGTGTGTTCATACGCAGGCTGTATGCTGGACCACCTGGTTGGAAACGTGCTAATGGCTGACTACCTGCTTTATTGGCTCAACCAGCAGCACAATTACAGGTGGGCACAGTGGTTTGATTGATTAGCGAAGTGCCTTCAATACTTCGTCTGTGCGTTGAACTAGCTGAATCACGTGGCTTGTTCTGACCATTCTCACATCTAAGGGCTAATTTAAGGGGAACTCCGGCATTCTTTTGATATGCACCGATTTCCATAAAACTTTTAACACATGTTTTCATTGGTACCGTGGTGATATGTGCCAAATTATACAACCATAAGTCATTTAGTTTTTTAGAAAAAAATTTTTTATATAGGTAGCTGATTCTGGAATCGCACTTGTAGATGCAGGCCACCCTGTGTATGTGATGTAAGGAACTACTTTTTTTCAAAAACCCTGGCTTTCCCAGCTGACGGATGCAACGCACTTACTTCTACGAAGTGACGACAACGCGAGAACGGTTCAGTTCTGTCAGCTGCATACAGCGTGTTAGTTGTCGTTCACATCGGTTCTTACAATATTGGGCAAGGAGGACAGCAATTCGGGGCATGTCAGATGCTTCACGCGCCGGCGGGTCGAAATCAAAAAGCGATGCTTTCGTGCTCAGATAGTAGCTGCAATCATCGTCGAACTTGTCACTGGTAAGTTCAGACGAACTAGCACAGCTTGATTCCGCGTCGGGTGACATCGCCAACTTGCTTTTCGGCTCTGTTTACACTCTGGCCAGCTGTGGCGGGGTGTAGCAGATCTCGTCCAATGCCCACGATGGATGACGGAGCAGCTCCTTGTTTTGGTTTCTGTTTTAGCTCGCTCTTTATTGCTTGAACTTTTCGATGAGTGTCTGGGCAAAATGAACCATTCGAGCTTTTGCAGGACTGTCAATACTACTTGAAAACAGCGTTATCTCAGCATGGTCCAAAATGCATTGGAGTTAGCAAAGTTTGCAATGCTGCGAACGCCTCTTTAAAACTTGTCAACGACCCGGGCAATGTGTGTCAACTTGACTATTTTTTAATAGAAAACACTAACGTGTAGTCAACTGCGAAAGCATAAAGACCACAGGACTTTATTGAAAGCTAAATACTTTTACAGCTTTAGGATGGATTCTTAGGCGGCTTGGTTATCAGATTTCTGTAACCTACTTAGATATGTACAGTTTGTCCCTGCTATCTTGGGGTAAGGTAATTAAAAAGAAGTTGCATCGATGTACGAAAATGTGACTAATGCTGTTCTTGTTAATCGTCGCCTCATGCATGCTAGTGAATCTTGTTGTCGAGGCTTGGTTAGTTTTTTTTTGGACATCATCTACTCCATTACTTAAGACGAATGGGAAAGATATGAAAGGTCATCATATTAAAAAATGGTTATATCTGAGTTGGTAGTACAAAGCCTCATGTCTGTTCTAATTAAGGGAATAATGATGGTACGCCTGTGTAGCCATTCTGTATAGGATAAGAAAGTAGTGCTGTCATGTTGTCTGGCTATTTTCGCTCTGTTGCAGTTACGTTGACTACTTGGGGCTAGATGGGCCATGTGATGACATTCGACTTGTCCTGTACAAGACTGCAATCAACATGCGTGTATTAAACAAAGTGCGCACCTACGAAGGTATGTGGAGACAAACACGTCACTTGTCATTATGCACAACAATTATTCACTGCGCAAAAAGACTTTTAGCAGATATGACTCTCAGGATAGAGAAGTCACCGTATTTTTAAATATTCCGCTTGCTGTGCACTCTAGAGCAATGTGAAAGTCTTGACACGTAGGTGCAGGGGTGGATTGCATTGTTTGTACATACGTGGCACATTTTTTAGCACAAGAATGTGCATGTACACGTGTGTACGTTTTTATGTTATTCAAACGTAAATGCATTATCTCATGATGGAGCAAGTTTAATCTAGCATTTAACAACAGAACAGTAGTGCAACCGTGCCTCCTTTGTCTCTGTCAACTCTCCAGTATTGCTTTTCAACGAATTACCCTGTTTTGAAGTAAAGTACAAGGTTGAGAATATTTGTGGTGGCTATCCAACGCATGAAAAATACGGCAGTAGTGATGCATCACCTCTAACTAAGGCAGTAGAAGGTGTTGACAAATGCTGCCACAGGTTTCTTTCTGTCCTGTATGCCATATCTTTGAATGAGATCAAGTGAAACTCATATCACGAAGTTGCAAACAAGTGGCCGCTCCCACATAATTATGACAGTATTGCACTCCATTGTGACCTTACTTGGTGCTTTTAGTGACAAAATTTCGATATTTCTAAGGACAAACTTCACTTGTTATTTGAAATAATTACCTAGTTTTCAACCTAAAGCATATTTTTGTGCCATATTGAGATATTGACCTGATGCGGAAAGTGACAACAGGTCAGGAATTGTCACTGGGGCAATGGACGGCTCTGCGAGGTGCGGATAAGTGGACTTGAGCCAAATCGCTTCTCGTTCCAGGATGGAGCCTGCGCCCCAACCAGGAGGCAGCAGCTGCCAACTTTATCCAGGGCTTTCGAAGAGGCCTCCTCGGCCGGATCACATTTCTGCCATATTCAGAAAAAGGCAGCCTGGTCGCTGCAAGGCAACCTAGTGCATAGTAGCTTAATTAGGTATAACTTGAGACCACTGTACGTGCATCGTAGATTCCTTCTTTGTGGAGTCGTTCACCTAGCACTCATCATAACAAGACCCTTCATGCTAGCACAGGACACGCGAGAACTGTGGCCCTGATAAGAAAGACGATAGGATGAATGAAAAACCAATGCTTTGGATTATCTTCTACTGTGGGCAAATTTATTGTTTACACCCACACCCCCCTTGGCAATCAAGCATCCAGGTCAAGGTTTCATTGTCATTGCTTATTGCAAGGCTCATATAACATTGCTTTAAACCCACCTCTAGAAGCTGTTGCTACGTACGGCCTGCCAGAGGCTTCTACTGGACACTGGAGACGCATCTGCAGTGGTCTGAAGATGAATCCCAGCTGATCGCATGATCTTGTTTTTGTTTTCTGCGGATCCTTCACTTTATCAACATGTGGTATAAACTGGATTGGCTTACCATGTTGTTACTGTGAAGATGGATGTTTATCAGCATTGTTAGGTGAAAATGTGCGAGCAAATACGCTAGCTGAGCCTTTTTTGAAGATGGCGGTGAAGCATGGAGGACATTGCTGTGCAGGGGTTGGTAACATAGTAGGAAGCTGCTCCTGCCTCGAGCGCACTATTTGTCAACTGGTCCACACTGCATCTTGGACACGCACAGCCTGTGCTAGTGAGAATCTGGGTGGTGCTGCACCTCTCTATTTCAAGTGATTTCAGGCTCCCAAGCAAAACTAGCTAGTCAGGCCTAATGCTGATGTTTTGCAGAGATGACTGTTGTGAAGTAGGTTCAGTATAAGTTAACACCAGAAGCTACTGTGCCTTTGGTATTTTTCTTTCACAACAGAGCTATAGAAGGGACCCCTAAGAGACAGCGAATCCCTTTAAATTGACAGAGTGCTCTATGAAAACTCTAATGTTGTTAATTCTACTGTCAAAAGTTTAACAAAGGAGGAAGTCAAGGCCAATATTCCATTTTAAAATTTCATGCCGATATCCTTTTGCATGGTCATAGATGTCCAAACGCTTTTGTCTTTTAACAACATTGGCTTAACGAGATTTAATGAAGTGTTATACGTTAAGAGTATGGCCTGGTCAGAGATCACTGTAATGCATTTTTATTGATTAGGAGCTTCGTAAATACATGCCATCAAAATCGTTGACCTCACAACGTTTGGTGCAAGAACTTCAAGCTGGCGCCACCAATGGTATTTAATTTTTATGCAAAAGTCTTCTTGTAACAAGCATGGAGTGTTTGGAAATGTAAAAGAGTAATTTACAAATGGTAGAAAAATTGTCTAAGCTTTTCATTATGCCATGGAGTAGACAAGCAAGTATTATCAGTGGTAGGTGCGCAAGCCCTTAGTCCTCTTCTGCATGTTCTTACATCAAACTTCATGCTTAGTCAAGCTAATTAAGTCAATGTCACTACCGCCATGCTAATTAAGCCATTAATTAGCACAATGATAATTATGACCTCACCAATTACTCTAATAAAGACTCCTTAAGATGAATGATGACTTTGCCAACAACTCAGGCCAACCCCAAGCTCCACTGTTCTATCTCTTGCAACTAGAGCAAGCTGCCCAAATTTTTCGACTGAGACAGCATTCATAAGAGCATTGCAAGTGAACACGTGACACGGCCACACATCCAATCTGAGTACAGCGAGGCCCTATAATCAACGCCATGCACTTGGCAGACTATGGAAACGATGCCAAAGTGAGCAGAAATGCCTGGTGGCTTTGCCTGTGCAATTGACAGGAAAGTATCAAGATCAGTCACAGCTGCACAAGCCCTTATAGTCTCCTGCATGCTTTTTGTCAAGCGAATTAAGCCAAGCTATACTAATAACATTTCATTGCACTAATTAGGCTATTGTTAATTAAAATCTAACTAATTGGGGTCATGGTAACTATGATCTTGATCATTACGACCACATCAATATATATGTTTTTTAAAACAAGACCTTGCTAATAGCCTAGGTTGGCCAAAAGCACTGCTGTTGGTTTATTCTTACACTAGCGCAAGCTGCCCTCATTTCTTAACTGAAACAGCATTTATAAGGACTTTACAAGCAACCACTTGCTGTGAACACACTGTTTCAATTCATGCCATCAATGCCATGCACTTGGCAACCTGTAGAAACAAAGAAGCTAAGTTAGCAGAGATGCCTGGTCGCTCTGCACGCATGGTCACCACATGCTCGCTGCTGGAAGCATGTTGCTCACATTTTGTTACCGCTGTTCAATGTGCCAGCATTAAGAGACTGCGTCTATGGTCAGGTGTGATGTGTTTCGAGTTCTTAAGTTGTGCACATGCAATAAAACACTTTTTTTTTCACTATAAGGGTGTCGCGACATTTTTTCAACTCTTGGAACATGCTGGAGTGTGCTGCTATTAACAATATACAACGGCAAAAGAAATTTTCGAGAGCTTGCTTAACAAAATGATATAAAAGAGCATTACTTTGGCAATGCTTACCCGATTCAATTGACTGAAAACTCCATACTGCCACCAAGCTGGCAGAAAGCAACCAAACTGCAAATGTTTGTATGCTTCCAGGAGACCATAGCTCAAACTGCTCATCCGCAACAGGCGCAGCCTGTATAGATTGCTAATATTTACTTGATTGAAGCATTTTGTCAAAAACCTCATTGTAAGCTGATAATTTTCAGGATTGCTTTTGGTTTGACTTGGATGTTCATTTTTGGGAATGATTGCTGCTTCTTACTTATAGCAATGTTATGGAAAACATGATATGCACACTCACATGGTTCGTCACCCAATCGTAACAAGGAATACTTTGCTTTATGAAGATGGTCAACTGGATTCAAGTCTGGTCAATTATTTTCTGCTCTCTTTATCGAGTGTTGTAAAAAGGGAGTGTGGCTTGGCTACACTTGTTATTCAAGGTCTTAATATATCCGAGGCATCAGATTGGGAATGATCAATTTGGCCAGCACGCCATCTCATAGGAACGGCAGGCACACCAACTGTTAACAGCAGCTGGGGATTGATGGTAATTGTAATATACTGCTGAAAATTGTTTTCAGACTTTTGTTTCAGAATGTCGTTCGCCATTCTTGCAAGTCAATGGACTTCCCCAACAAATAAACCGTCCCACTATCCCAACAAAAAAATTGGGGGGGGGGGGGGGGAGGTTAGCACTTTCTAATAATATGAAGGTGAACATGCTCTTTGAGATTCTGTGCATCTGCTGTCGTGATTTCTTCTGATGTGGTCAACTTTGGGGAATTCCGTGCTGATGAGCTGTTAAGTTTGTGTTCATCTAAGCGCCGATGCCCCTTCAAACTTTGTGGCTGAGCTCTACTAACGGATGCACACGAGTTCACTTCGCAGCTTTTTATGATCAGTCTATAATTGTGCACACACAAATTACGCAGTCACATAGCCAAAAGTGATAATAAATATGACATTTTTATTATTTAGGGCTTCCGGAAAGAAAACAAATTTCAGACAACTTGTTGGTCTGCCCTAACTTAAGAGTTCGATGCTAGGTGGCGAGTGATGCTGAGGCATGTACGGTGCTGTAATATGCAGACAAGAAGCAGTCTTCTTTAAGACGCCACAGTTGACAGTGCTGCTGGCTGAACACACATTCAAACATGGGCCAAAGTAATGTAAGGATTCCTTTTAACTTTTCAAGCAGCCGATAATAACATGGACATCGTCGTGTTGCTTGAACTGACCAAGTGAACAAAGGAATACAATACTATGGGAACAGAATCGTTACATTATCCTGGCCATGCCCTCTATTGCAAAAAGCCGTGGGGGAGGGGCATGCACAGGCTTTTGGAAGCTCAGGAACAAAGCTTTATTTGCCCACTGGTTGAAAACCGATATGTACAACCCAACAATATAAAAAACAAACAAAAAAGGCAGCCTGCCTGCTAAAAGCCTGGTAGCGGTGTGACACAAAAACTTGGGTGACACTAGGACAATGGGGGAGGACACAGTGTCCCCTTCCCCCCAACCCTTCTGGACTAAATGCAGGGGAGTGGTAGTGGTCTGCTTGCTAGCTGTCGCTGCATCTCGCGTGTCTGAATTCCTTTCTCCGTGGAATCCCTCGCAGGGAAGTCTATGCTTCGTCGTGTGGCGCACCCAGAAAGGCACAAACGGAACCGGTCCCCCCTCGCCCTGCCTGCACAAAGTGGCCCGTGTTCGGAGAGGAGGTAGAGACAGGGTCTAGGGGAAAAGATTGAGAAGGTCCCCACCAGACACAAGAGTATCCCCCACTTTGAGCTCCGGCCCGACATAGTTCTCGGAAACTCCCAGTCGCCCCCCCCCCCCCCCTTACAACCACCGCTGGCGGTAAGAGCACTTCGTCGCAATGTTTCCAGAGATGCTTTCCTCAAGACACTGTTTCCGTGTCGCGCATATCGGCATGTCGTGGTGCTTCAGTGTCAAGTTCTCACTTTTCAAGGAGTAAAGAACTGCGGTGAATGCATATTTGCGTGCCGAGACGCCCCTCCAAAACAAGCGCACAAGTCTACGACAAAGCAGGACAAAAAGAGAGTTCACTCAATTTTTTCTTTCATTCTCGTCTCCCCACCCGCCAAAGCCCCTCCGAGAGTCTGTTGCAGCGCCAGCACGTGCCCCAAACATTCTAAAAGAAAGCAGTGTGGGCCCCTACCAAGGTCCTCCCACGTCCTCCACCACTGAAGGAAAAAAGAGATATGCACTAGTGTCCACTGTTGCAGCAGCATCACTGTTCTCAACAGCACTTGCACACATATATATTACAGCTAAAAGGAAGAAACAAGGAGAAAAAAAAAACACAGAAGGGACAAGGCAGCTTCATGGGGGCAAACAGTACCGGCGCGTAGACATCTTCAAGCCCCCTACAACAGCAAGGGGCGAGACCCTGCCTGTTCTTTTGACGACTGAACTTTACAGTGGCAGTATACAAAAACGAGCGCGAAAAAAAAAAAAAAAATAACAAAGCGGCACTAGGAAAACGAGGATCCCATCGTGGCTGGTCCGCAAACGGCAACGATGACTTGGAGGAGAGGTTGAGCGGACCCCGGGCGGCCCGCCCCTCCCCCCTCCGGCAGAGCCAGCCTGCCTGTCGCTCAGGCGTCCTCCTTGCCTGGCACCGCACCGGTGGTGAATGGCGATGACGGTGGCGGCGACGGCGACGCTGGCAACGGCAACGCGGCGGGAATTTTTTTCTGCAATGCCGTCTTCGATGCCGTCGGCCTCAGGACTTGTGGTTTGACGTGAGCCACGTGAGACCCTCGAAGAGTCCGTCGCCCGTCGTAGCACACGCTGGCTGCACGTACCAATTTCGGTCGCGGATCCTCGTCAGGCCGAGTTTCTCTTGGATCTCGTGCGGCTTCATGGCTGCGGATTGCAATCCCATTTGTTCACAGGAACTCAAGGTTGAGCTAGCTGCTACGGATTCATCATGAAAGCAGCCAAGGCATGTTGTAAAAATGCTCACGCCGCCAGTAGGGAAGTCACATGCGTCATGGAATTACGGGAAGATAATGTTTCGGTAAAGATACACCACGCTCATTGACTTAGATACTCAGTTCCGAGTCTTTTCTCAGACACCATTAGACATCGAAGTGCTGTATTTTTACAAGATGTGCAAACGTGCACACGCAAGAGAGAACAAGACAACACGGACGCTACGCCTGTGTTGTCTTGCTCGCTTCCCTTGTGTCCGTATTTGCGCGCCTTGCCTTACGATGAGTGTGTGTTTACCAACTTTTCTTGGAATTGAAGGGAAGTAACCAAAGTGGGCGTGTGTCACCACTGAACAACAGAGCCCCACAATCGCATGAGCGTTTTCCGCCGAAAAAAATCATAGAACTATTTTCTGTGGTACGTCGTTTATAAAGAGCGACAGCACGCACCACGGAGTTATTCATATTTGTCTTAGGGCAGTGTCATTTCATGTTTTTGCATGGGTGAAAGCACTACATGTTTTATGAGCATTTCACAGTCAAAATGGGGTCTTCGTCTATAGGGGAGTGCTCGTCACTCTGCAGCTGTTCCAGCGACTCGCCGAAGGCGCAACGAATTTCACACTTAAACTACTGTCTAAGCAGATGAAGCAGGTGGTATGCAATGTTATTATTTGAACACTGGCGTCATTCGAAGAGCGAGCCGTACTGGACTACTTCGCGGAGAAGTACATGTGCAATAGCTGCGCCTCCTACCTTCCTCTTTATTGCGACGAAAAGTTGTCCGCGAGCATAGCAACCTGTTCAAAAACGAATGGACACTATCACATATTTAAGCTATAAAGTATTCTATCAGTCTGGAAGTTTCACACACTGGTGAAACTACAACTGCAGTCACTAGTAAATAACGCCTGATAAAAATATTCAAAAGTTAAAACAGAGATGAGGCGATATGCAGTGGTCAAGTTGGTTATGTAGCAACAAAACTCAACTTCACTAGGGTTGCACCGATTTTTTTTTTTTTTCGTTTGGTGGCAATTGTTGAACATTGGACCAACTGACAAAGCCTGTCTTGTCATCTGATCTTTGACTTAAAAACATAAATACATACAAATGGAATCAATTACACTTATAGCCAATAATATGCGCTTCTCATGAATATAGACTAAAATGAAGTCCTTCATGTTGAGAGGAAATGAGGTTTCAACACCACTCCTGAATCTCAAAATTTAAAAAACATGCAGCTACATGAAAATAAAGAGAGACATAAAACATTAGCAAAAAACATAAAATGACGCAGGAGCAGGGCTGGGCAGTATCGAAGCATTTTGCCCACCTTTGCGCAACAGAACCCACTACTACCACTATCCATACCTGCCAACCTAGCAGCATGTAAATTCGTGAGACTGCCGCTGAGGGGGATGGGGGCATAAAAGACATAATTGAGACTGTGACAATGGCGACGCGCTGTCATTGCCTGCGTTCACTGCAATTGTGAAAGCATGGCGTTTCAGAGCCCCCACCATAGTGTTTTCTGCAACTGCAGTCATTTCCCCAGATGATGGCAGTTGTTCTCTTACGTACCACTTCGCGTCCTTGCACTTTGGCAACATTTTCCAAAACAACAGGCCTGCGTGATCACTTACGCTTTGCGGCAAGTTGTGTTTCATAAGAAATCCTGTGGATAGGCATTCTGCGCAGATCGCACTGTCTTGGCAGCCTTTTTGAAAAAAACTTCCAATGTTTCTGTGAAGCGATGTATCAGCCTTGCCGCCGAGCGAAATGCTTATATCACAGGCGCACGTGGTACAGAATCCGTACTTGCCACCTTTCCACAACACCACAAAGCATGGAAACTCATGATTTGATTTGTGGGGTTTAACGTCCCAAAACCACCATATGATTATGAGAGACGCCGTAGTGGAGGGCTCCGGAAATTTTGACCACCTGGGGTTCTTTAACGTGCACCCAAATCTGAGCACACGGGCCTCGACATTTCCGCCTCCATCGGAAATGCAGCCGCCGCAGCCGGGATTTGAACCCGCGACCTACGGGTCAGCAGCCGAGTACCTTAGCCACTAGACCACCGCGGCAGGGCAGAAAAAAGCATGGAAACTCGGTTGCGTACGAGTCCAGAAACACTTGCAAGTACTATTACTTTACTTTTGGTACCGTCATCAGCCTTTTAACTGGGGGAACAACCACCACGACCGCTACAACCTCGTAACAAACAACTGAGGTCTGGGCAAGGGACGTAGGCCTAACATGCAATATGCAGAGGCCAAGGCAGACAGATGAAGTTGTGATACCTTTCCCATCGCCTACTTTCTGTATACAGTGGTCAGCGGGTCTCGCGGCAGGCACCCTTCGCAAAGATGCGTGGCACTCTATGGTATGATTACAATAAACTATAAGCGTAGCGACGAGTGAACTTGCACAGCATCGCAACTCACAGCAGAAAAGGCTGACGTATACGGAAGTGATAGAACAACAACTAAAAACAAAGCTCCTTTGCTGTGACTGCCACTTATAGGGAGATTTGAGTTAGCATTCGTAAAATTGAGAGATTTGGTCCAAATTCGGGAGCCTCCCGGACAATTAGAGAGAGTTGGCAAGTATGATAGTGGCATTCTGACAACAAAACAGGCGATGATATCGTTGCTGAAAAACTGCCAGTGTATTTTTGCAGCCTCGTGGCTCAGTTGCAATCACAAAGCGTTTCAAAATAAATGCGACTTTCTGAATATCACTTGCACCACTTCTTTTGCTTTCAGTATATAGTCTTGGTGCACACATTTGTGCACATAGCCTATGTGAAATAGTACTTTTTTGAAGGGTAGTAGTTTAGTAATTGCTTATAACAAAGTCAACCAGTAACCCTGTGTTTGGCACTCTTTGGTGTAGGTTGCCTTTCTCAATAAAAATCTACCAAGGATAAACCAGAGGAAAAAAAATTGTACTAACACACGCCTGTCAACAACAAATACAATGGAAAGTGGCAACAGATGTAGAAAAAATGACAACAAACACATAATAGATGAACACTAGCACATACTTTACCACTGTCATGTTTGTTGCGATGTGCACTGCCACAATCAATTACTATTGCAAATCACAAGTGTGGCAACCTGCAAGGTAATGGAAGGCTTAACCCCATTATGGACAAACAACGATTGGCCTGCCATTACATATTACAGCTAAAAGGAAGAAACAAGGAGAGTTAAAAATTTTTGAAGTTTGAAAACAGTTAAATATTTTTTAAGTGGAACTCCAGTGATACTTGATAAATACCAATTTTCACTGAGGAACAAGCCTGTTTAAATGGCTCCAACTTCAAAACTTTAGGCTCGTACATCTTTGTGATGTCTGCGAAAAACAAATTGCAACCCTGCTTTACAACAGTGCTACCTTTAAAGGGCCACTCACCAGGCCCCATAACAAATTTTAGTAAAACTTTGGAAGTTGTTGAGTGTCCAATGGGGAGCATTTTGCAACAAAAATTTTTTTCGACCTCTTCATTAAGAGCTGAGAAAACTGCTTTTTTGAAGCAACGCGAAACGAAGATGAGAGGAGGCAAGCTCAAAACACTTGTTGCTCTACCGCATAGCCTTCATAAGCCAAATCTCTTCCCTACCCTCTACGGCATCCGACCAAGAGGTCAAGTAAGCATGACGTGCCCAAACAAGCCCAACTATCAAGCACGCAAACGGTTTTCTTTTTTGACCAGCGTTATATTGTGGTCTACTGCCTGTTTCTGCTCGTTGGTTTAGAAATGCTGGCTTAGATGCGGTGGAGTAGATGAGCACAATTATTGCTCATCTACTCCACCAGTAAAGTAGCTAGCAGGAGCGTACTTTCGTTTCCATGGCTGTCGTCTGCTCGATGCGGTGGCCGCAGGAACCAGACGCATGCGAAACGCCGGCACATTAGCCCTGCATCTTGTTGCAATTCACAGGAAAAAAAAAAAAGACTCACACATTCCCTTATTGCATCTCGATTATTTACCTACAGTTTTATTAATCTCTTCAAGCTACAACTTACATAAATTATGCATGTTGTGTTAAATAATTTTTGCCATGTCACGTGCCACTGTTGGCAACGTCAGAGCACAGTCGTCTATGTAGGGGACTAACGTCATGGCAATGCCATGTACATAGGGCCATTCATACGTGCACATCAGGCCCTCATTCTCTGGGTGCGCGCCCGCGAAAGGAAGGAGAAGCAGTGTTCATTTTAAAATTTGACCCATGTCCGCAGCGCGCAGCATTGCAAGTTTTGGCAGCCGTGATCGTGAATGCCCCATCTACGCATTGCACTACTCACTTCAAAATTGTCAAACCTGGTGAGTGGCCCTTCAATGTCACTGGAGTGTGTGAGAAGACGTGGTTTCAGTGCAGTCATACTAAAGAAGCGCTTACCGTCGGGCAGGTCTTGCTTGTTAGCAAAGACCAGGATGATGGCATCGCGCATCTCGCGGTCGTTGATGATCTTGTGCAGCTCTTGGCGCGCCTCGTCGATGCGGTCTCGGTCGGCACAGTCCACCACAAAGATTAGTCCCTGCGTGCCCGTGTAGTAGTGCCGCCACAGGGGACGAATCTTGTCTTGACCGCCAACATCCTGAGGACGAGAGAGCAACAACGTCTACTGTCGAGTCGCGGCTCCTGTAGAGTGCCCCGAAAGTCCAGTTGAGTACTCATTCGCCAGCTGTGGGAGCTCCAGCTAGTTTTACTACACAATAGAAACTCGTTTTATTTATTTAAACATACTGCAGACCAGCATATCGGTCTAGGCAAGAGGGGCATAAGAAACATCAAGTGATTCATAACAGCAAAAATGTGAAAAAAAAGAAACATACAAACTGCAAAAAACATGCATCTATACGCTAACAGAGGTCACATGTCTGTGAAATAGCAACAAAATTTATAACACATTTGAACACTCTAATCACCAAGTAGATAACTTTCCAGACATATAGTAAAATAGTCAACTGAAAAAAATCTCATGAGGCATTGAATGCCAGTCATCAACTATTAACATCAATTCATATTAATTTGACAGTCATTAATTCAGAAAAAAGGTTCATTTGAATGCGCCCTCAGGTCTTTTTCTTCCAGAGTATGTACTGTTTAATAGCATCAAACTCTAGCTAATTCGGTTACATGTGGTCTCAACCCAATCAGTTCGGGCGCTCCTTGGAGCATGTCAAGCACAAAGCACTGTAGACGTGTGACACACACACACACAAAAAATGAAAACCAAGTTCGCAGAGATCAAAAATGGCTGTGGGCCTTCAGCCTTTAGAAAGGTGAAGTTGCCATTCATAATCGAGTTGTTGGTACGTAATAAGGCATGGATTCAGAGCATGTTTCAGGTTAACCCTTTAATTCCCAGCAACAGTTATGCCTTCAAAAAAACTGCGAGAAAACGCTCACTATTTTTACTCTTCGTCTAGAGTTCATTTTAAGAAATATAAGAATAAAATTTTGTTTGAGTCGTACATTATTTAGTGCTTATTGGAAATAATATAATATGTAGGTCACTATCTTTTTCATAACATGTCAAATCTGCAGTACCTGCTTATGACACCTATAGTAGCTTTTAGTAGCATTATTGAAGTATCATATTCAATGTGTCAAATATGATACAGTGGGCATTACAGTGTCAAGACGAGGTAATCTTGCTGCATACACTGTGTGAACAAAGTTGCAAGTTGTGAAAGTTGCGGCTTTTGCACTGCCCTCATTAAAGGTAATTACTAAGTTTACATATTCTAAAAAATGAATTATGTATTGGTGTAATTAATAGACATTTCTTCATTGTTTTCTTGATACTTTCGATATTCACCGCTTGGTTCATTCCAACACTTTCTCTAGTCCCCGCGAAATTCGCATTGACGAGCTTTCACTCTATTGCTTGTCTGCAAAAGAGAACGTCACATGAAAAACCAGGCAGGAGCCATTAGGGGAAATTGACAATATTAAACTCTGGGGCTTGACATGCTAGAACCATGAGGCAGGATTCATTTTGAACACACAGAGTTTCTTCAAGGTGAACCTACACATAAGTAGGCAGGCGTCATTGCATTAGGGCCTCTCTACCGCGAAGAGAATGAGAAGCATAGAACAGGTACAAGTGTGTGTAAATGTGACCGTCATGGTCAACTCTCAATCTCGGGTTTAAGAACAAGCGAGGTACTGAGATGTGCATGCACACATCACACGTGAACACCGATGAAGAGAGTGCACAGATGCGTGCATCAACACGACGATGAAATAAAAATGCCAAACCTGAAAAACTTCGCGAGCTGGATGAAAACAGACAAACACTGGCTTCACTTGTCTTGGAATCCTCAGTCATTTTTTTTTCTTATAACACTACATGAATGTGATACACAGAACATGACAGCCATGCAGGTGAGTTAGTGCAAGGCAGAATACCATTTTAGACAGGCAAAATACAAGTTTCATATACAGTTAAATCTGGCTAATTTGATCCTGCATAATACATTTGTTTTGTTATTATGCTTTTTTTTAATCCCAGCACACGTCCCTTCGAAATAATACATTTTGAGGCAACCACATTTTTGCCCAGAATTGGATAATACTACTGTGAAAGTAGATCTTGACCAATAAATAAATATATATATATATATATATATATATATATATATATATATATATATATATATATATATATATATATATATATATATATATATATATCCCAAGTTTACTCTTAGGCACACTAGCTTAAACCACGTTGCATAGCCACTGAGTTCACAGCAGCATCAGATTTATGGCGGAATGATTGCTGCCATGCATGGCCAAGGCATCCAATGATGAAAAGAGGGAAGTGTGGCATAAACATTGCTGAATAAAAGTGAGCTTCTGAAGAAGTATCCATATTTCCCGCCTCTCTCTTTTTTTAGCCATTTTGTTAAATAAAAGTCTTGCATAATGCGTTTATTATTCTGTTCGCATCAAAAACGTATTAACCAGATTCCACTATAGGGAACAAATGTTTTCCCCTCCCATGAACGCGCTCCGCTGGTTTTGCGGGTGCAGATTGATGCCAGTCACAATGTAGTTTAGTACAAAATTACCATGAGAGCAATTTCGTACGGAGCCTTGCAAAGGAGTTTCTGAGCAATAAGTAATCAGTTTCTGGTTAATTTAGAGTGATAAAGATTGGTACAGTGGTGTAAGATTCATAAACCTTAAACTTGTGACCAATGAATCAACGGCGATGCAACAATTTGAGGAAAACTTCACCGATTCCACAGAAAGGAGACAAGGAAAAAGCCATTCTAGCAATGTCCAGAGTCAAATTCTCGATCAAAGGTGACGAATATTATGAAGTCCGAAGCTTCAAAGGTTATAAAGAATCTCTTTCAACATTTTTTTCTAAATAGCTTTCAAGTTTTATACAGATACTCTTGCAGTCTCTTTTTCGTGTCACGACTCTACTGTTAGACAGACAATCGCTTTTCACTTTTTTTTTTTTTTTGCAAGCTATGTTCAATCGATGTCAACGCACTCTGCCAGATGTTGCTATATAGTAATTCACAGTATGCACTATTAACTGCTCTTTTTTTTGCTTTTATGCGAATGAAAGAACAATGGAAGCCCAACTGCGGACAGCCGAGAGTTCCTCGCTGAGCGGAAACATGCAAAAAGGCAGGCACACACCATCTGAACACGTGCAAACTGGAGTACGTGGACAATTCACCACGACAGGGGTGTCACTCACCCAGACATTGAATTTGACGTTCTTGTAGGTGACAGTCTCAACGTTGAAGCCCACCGTTGGAATGGTTGTGACCGACTGTCCGAGCTTCAACTTGTACAAGATGGCTACGGTGCGTGCAACGAGTCAAGGAACGATATGCAATGCACACTATGATTACATCAAAGAGACACTAAAGTGAACCCGCAAATCAGTTTAGATAGTAGAACTGCACTATCAGAATTCCAATATCAATTGACGAACCTGCAAGGTTGTTTTCCAACCCAAAAACTCTCAGGCCTGTACAGACTGCTTTTCTCGCTTACAGTGCTTCTACCACTCCTATTCAAGTGAAGGCACGCGAGTGCGACGAAACTTTTTTCCCCAACAATTACTGTGTGGTCCTCGTACGAACCCTCGGATCGCACAGTGGACAAGGCACCTGTCATTCGTTAAGAAGGGAGTGGTGGTGGGGGAAGGCAAGAACAGAATGAGTGAAAAAAGCAGTCTGTGAACAAGACCTTCTGGTTGGAAATCAACCTTGCAGGAAAGCCACCTTGAAAATTCCTGAAAATGGTTAATGATGTTATCCCCATAGGTTTCCTGGTAGAGGAGAAAATCAAGGTCTAAATTTCAATTTTAAAATTCTGCACCCAAATCAACACGTCACAAAGTTCAAAGTACACTTTTTGTAACTTGCCGACATTGGCTCAACAAAATTTTCTGAAACTTAATATGTCAAGACTGAAGCCCCCCTCGGAGGACAATATCTTCATCTATAGCATTTAGGAATCGTGTACGGCCTAGTACACAGTGTCTAAACCTGCAACTTCGCTACCTTTGGCGTGGCAGCTCCAATGTGGCATTACAAGCTGGTTTTTTTTTTTTTTCAGAAGTTTCCTCACCACGTTTGTTATTGCAGCAAGCTTGATTTTGGAACTGTGAGAAATTTACTGATGTAACAAAACCATCTTGCTCTTTAGCGGCCCTTTAACTTGTTACTTGCATGAAAGTGACAACTAGACTTTGGCGCTACAGCAAGGTACTTCAGCTCTTCCATTGCGTATTGTCTGATTCGATAGTCGTCATAATTCCCGCAGTGATTTTGATTATTAATGTTCCTAGCTAGCATATCGATGCATGGTGGGGATGGCACACAATGATCGACGCGCGCCAGATTATGAAACATACCGATTCCACAATGCAGTACACAATTCATTAGATTCCACTGATCACACACCAAAGTGACATTATGCTCACTAAATGTCACACTGTTTCGAGGCACGGTTCGGCGTGATGAAATACGACGGCGCAATTACAGAGCGTCAGCTGCTCGCGCAGGTCAGAGATGCAAATAGCGATGTTCTCGGCGTCGAGCTGTGCCAAGCACGTTATGCAGCGAAAGCGCCTCTTACGCCAGAAGCTTCTAGTAGCAGCTGACAAATCCGAAGCGACACTCTCCGCGATCGGAATGCAAACACTCTACCATTTAAGGACTCACGCACGATCTCAAAAACAAGCCGCTTCCGGCGTGCAAGCAGCGGTCCGTCGAGGTCGCGTACACACACCGACTTTCATCGACACCGGCTCAAGAAGAAGGCGAAGGACACATCGACGCGGCACCAAGGATTAGCACACAGATGGGGGTGATAAAAAGGATACTGGTTTTTCCGGCGGCGTCTAAGCCCAGCATGAGGATCCTCATTTCCTTGTTCCCGAAAATTTTGGACAGGAGCTTCCCCATGTCTGCCGCCGGGGCCGCGTTACCTGCAACAGAAGGGAGGGGCTTGCAGAGAAACACCTGCCGATGCTGCCCAGGACGTCAGAGCCCCAGGGCGATCTCGCAGTGAGCGAACAAGCCGTTGAATGGGCGTTGCGGGCAGCACCGCTGATCGCCGCACGGCTCTCCTGTCGCGGTCTGAACCACTGACGAGCGTAGTGTTCGAGCTCCTCGGGCGTACAGCACAGCTCGGCAGATCGAAGAAAAAAAAAAAGAAAAAAGGGGCCGCCGACGGCGTGAGTAATCGGCACCGCGGCGGCATATCGTCACACGCTCACCGCCGAGCTTGAGGCTAGGCCTAAATGCCCGGCCCCTTTCCCAGTTACGCCGAGCCGGCAGATTGAAAGAAGAACGAACCGCGTCGAGTTAAACGATGCGTGTACTTACGCGGCGTCTTCCAATAAACGTGGGGGCCCGAACAAATAGCCGCGTCAAACGAATAGACGCATAATCAACTCATTGGTAATTTGTACTTTGAGGAGTAGCTCCTGCCATATTCTACACCGCGACCTCGATCGTCGCCACCACGAGAAAACGGAAACAAGTTCAGATTACTGTTTAACAACCATCAAAATTTGATAATTATATTTTGTTCTTCGTGCTGTTGCGATGACGTCCACGTTTATAAAAACGAGTATAGTGCGCCAAGCAACTTTTGGTGCATCGATGAAATTATTCGCGAAAATTGCTCTAGCAGAAATTAAAAACAAAAAACATCGGATTGCGTTGGCTGCTTCGACGGCTTCGAATCCGACTCACTAGCATCCGGATCCGGAAGCTCGGGTATGAAAACGCTGCGAGTAAATCGATAGAGATTTTTTTTTTAGCGTGTGTACAAGAGCTGTGCTTGTGTGGTGGATGATGCCGTGAGACATCCCTGGAGTGAATCCTTGTGCAGCGAGTGGCACTTCCACCGTGGTCGGCTGGGAAGTGCGCGACGTCGACATGGGGTCCCGTCTATTGTGCGCTTGGGCCTCCGTGGGCCAAGCCTCGTTGAGACAGGACTAGTGTGTGTACCCCCCCTCCAGTTCGGACCATTGATTCAGCGGGCCCGTGGTGAGACAAGAGAAGTCGGTGTCAGTTGCAAGTCGTGCCGCAGAGCCGTCGCGTGCGGCACCGCTAGCCGCCGCGCCGTCGGCGGTGTTTCGGTCGCGTTGCTTGACCCGAGGCTGCGCGATGAATGCGGCCGCGACGTCGTTCCAATGCTCGCTGCCGCCACAGCCAGGCGCCGTCGGAGCGATCGACGACGACTCGGGCAGCGAGTACGACGTGATCGACGTCCTGTCCGCCGACCACTGCACGGGCGAGCACAGCTACACGATGCAGATGCCGCCCAGCATGTTGCTCGAGGAAGAGCGGCGGCGGGTGTACGAAAGCCCCGAACTTCAAGCCGCGCGACGCCTCGTAGACTGGCTCGACTCTCCGGCGTGTCGGAAGTACAGCGCGCCTTTCCTCGATCCCCTGGAGATCGAGCAGCGGCCCGCGTACTTGCGCGTCGTGCGCCAGCCCATGTGTCTGAGCCGAGTGCGCGCCGGCCTGGACTCCCGGTCGTACGCCGGCATCACCGAGGTCGTTCGCGACGTACGGCTCATCTTGGAGAACTGTTACCGCTTCTACGGACCCCAGCACCACTTGACCAAAAAGGCGTTGAGGCTGGAAACGGTGCTCGAACAGAAGCTGGCCCTTCTTCCCCGGTGAGTTGAGAGCCTGGCGGCCGTGTTGTTATTTTGGTTGCAGGTTTGTCGTGACGTCCAAGCTGGTATCATCCACCCTTGCGGCGCCACTGGAGTGAATATTGGTAATGGTCGCTGGGAGCACTGCTAAAACACAAAGTTTATTGTCGTACGGTTTTGGCCCTGCACAGGTAACTGTGCTTAAATTTAAGATCAGTCTTGTGTGGCATTGCTCTACAGGACTTCTAACAGGCGTGCACCTACAGAAAGGTCTGCACACGTTATCAATTATTATGACCACTTGTTCCGTTTCTTCTCAAGCCCAACAAATTCATAGAGTGCCGGGCATCGTTTCTTGGGCTCTACTAATTTGTGTGAAGTTTTTTTCAAATTAATTGGTAGCGCAATGTCAGTCAAGCGTTAAACTAAGTTTTGCAGTCGTTAGAAGATACAGTAGCTATGTAGTCAGCCCCCTTAATACACTTGATGTGGCCATGATACAAATTTTTGTCTCGTTAATTGGGACATACTTCTTGTGTCAGCCAATGGAGTCCAACTTTTCGTTTGCGGTGTCAGGCAGGATTCAGTATCATTGCTGTGGATAGAGGAAGATTACAAATAATGTAAGGATAACTGATGATTGACGTCAACGTCAAGGCCGCAGACGTCTGCTGGCTTCAATAGTAGACAACAGAATATGTGAACGAAAATTGTTTTGTTGCTTGACACCTTGTTCAAATTTGCTGCTTATTGATGTCCACAACAAATAGTAAGAAAAACAGCATACATATTGACACAGCACCAACATGTCCTAAATTTTTTACTAGCTGCTTCTTTCCGGAAGTGTGCTCATCGTACGACGAGTGGCTGCTCAATTGGTGAGGTGGCACCCGATTGATGCACCAATCCCCGTTTGCAGATGACATGCTCTTGTTCCGATCAGTGACTGGAGATGTCTAATGTTAGCGCACCTTAGGTGTAAATGGACAGCATTGCATGGCAGTTCTTTCTCACGAGCATCATCTAGGAGCCTAGTGCAGCCCTCTCTGACATTCATGCGATTGTGTCCATAGGGTGAAAAAAAAAAAAGGTTTCTGTGTGGCAGTATTGTTGACTTTTGTTATGAGTGGAAGAAATTGGTTCCACTTGGTATGATAATAATTATTAGAATTGCTCCCCAAACCACAATATGATTATGAAAGAGACTGCAACGGAGGGCTCCAGAAACTTCTACCATCTGAGGTTATTTAACGTTCACGAGGCTCAAGCATTTTCGCCTCTTTCAAAAATTCGGCTACGGCGGCTGGGATTCCATCCCGCAACTCAGATCAGCAGTCGAGCGCCTTAACCACCATGCCAACGTTGTGGGTCCACTTGGTATGCTTAGATTCTTCATATTGTTACGTATGGCAAGGTAACTTAAGGTGGTTTTTAATGGGCACTGAGACCATGATCACCGAAGAAGCAACGTCGCCTTCCTTCTCTACCCGCACTTCCCTCGTTTGTCCTGGTAGTCACACTTCATATCAATATTTATAGATTGAAACATGACAGGGGGACCATCTGGCTCCTGGTACGAGGAACACTTTCCGTGGGTATTGGTGAAATAAGCTATTCAATTTTCATGCAAGATAGAGTGTTCCGAAGCATGATAACAGCTTCCAGTCACTAACGAGCCATCGTGTGCCTCATCATAGTGCCAACAGTGCACTGCATGTCAAGTGCTTGGCAAATGACCGTGCACAGAGCTGAGTCACTTCACATTGATATGAAAGTGTGCCAAAATTGCAGTACGGGCACTGCGGTGAACCACAGATTAGGGTGTGGACAGCCAAAGGCATTCATTGTACTTCGAAAATGCACTAACAATGCACCAACATCCACGGGTTTCACTGCACGTACCACTGGCACTTTTCAGTTTGTATGTTCCGTACATGGATTTAGTATTGCTCAGAATACGATTAATGTTGTTTATGAGCCCATTAGTCTGTGGGTAGTAGGCAGCACTTGTCTAATGGACCATTGTGCACTCAACCGTATAGCGTAGAACAACCTCCGATAAAAATGCACCTCCTCCATCACTTGAAGGTTGCCTAAATGTGGTGCGTGAACCAAATGATGATAAATGAATTATGCGATATCACATGCCACAGCTGTTGGTCGTTCAATGGTTTCAGCGTACAGGCTTGAGATCGACTGCTGCACTAACTCATCAGTTGGTGGCTGTAGTCATTAAGCAGTTGTCTGCAGAAATTCGTGCTCACCAATTCAAATGGCTTGGCAGGGCAAAGATTGGGTTGCAAGGCACCAACCGAAGGCTCAGAGAAGTATTTACACTGACACTAATGGAATGAGCCGAGGACCTTTTGATGAGGTAACATGTGCCGCATCAGCAATATTTAATGTGCAGGTGCTTTTAGGTGTTAAAAACAACATCAAATGTGAACTGTGGTCACAAGCTTGTGAATGAAGGTGTGGGCTGCTAGGGAAGCCAGAAAGACAGTTGACATGAGAAATGAACTGAGGGTTAATGGGCTTTTTGTATGCATAGATATTTTAATCACTGGGCGAGAACACATAGTTCAATGCAGAAAGGCTAGCTGGGCCAATGAGGAAAGTTGGCACCTAAATATTTGCAGCGTGAATAGTGCACCATTTTCATGCTGAATTTTTTCAAGCAAAATGTTCACCAGGCCAGTCAGCCAGAAAGGTCATCAGCCTCAAAGGGGCCAGGCTGTGTTACAGTAAAGATGGAATTTGCTAAGCATCTGATTATGGCTGAGCATTCTACTTTGAAGACAGTAGTCTTCAAAGTAGAATTAGTGTGCCCAGTTTTTTTCAGGTTTTTTTTTTTTTTTGCTGGGCAAATGCAGGGCCCAGTACCACACTGCTGGCATTTGTAAACACTTCTGTAGTCTCATTGCAGTCATTATTACATGGAATAGGAGGCAATAACAGAAGACTGCACAGGGTGTTAAATGCGTCATTGCATTTATGCGACCATGAGAGGTCAGTCGTTTCATCAAATAACTGCGTTCTAGGTGATACCTATTGATATGACAGACACAAGATTACAAACGAAGCATTGAAAGTACAAGCACAATCCTACAAAGTTGCGGAATTGGGGTATCGGGAGCTCAACGACCATGCATGTTTTGCTGGGTTCAGGTAAAATACCACCTTTTGAAATGAAAATCATTGGTTGGCAGCGGTAAAGTGATCATTTTCTAATTTAATAGTATACTCGCAGCTGCCAAGCATGTCAAAACACGCTGAAGCTGCAAAAACGAAACAGAGAAGAAACTTGTCTCCAAGTAATGTTTTTCCACTTGAAACCACACAATACATTACATATCATTCCTTCGAGTGTTGGGTGTGCGTTGCCCAGGCCAAAGAGGATAAGAATGAATTTGTAGAAGCTATCAGGCATGCTCAGTACAGTTTCACACAACTTACTTCTACCATCAACACTTACCAATATGCTGACTACAAATCTAAGGTGAAGAAATCGTCACCTTGTAAGAAGACAAGTTTTCATGAGTGTCCGGCAAAGATGTACATTCTTTCGTGTCATCATTTTCATTTGATAATCTCTAATTTATCCCCGTGTATAAAAAGTGTGATTATTCAACAAGATGACGATGATCAATGCAAACTCCATTCAAGCAATCCTTCATTAAATAACTGGGGAAGTCTACATAGGACAGTGCTGTGACAAAGCATCTCATTGATCAGGTTATTAGAAACACGATGCACAGGAGATGATACACAATGTTATTTTTGGTGCAACAGGTGGGGTGTGCTAGTGTTGATAGAGCGTTTGACAGTGCATGCGCATCACGAAAGAGGCTGATAAAAGTCAAAGGATGAATGGAAATGATTGAGCGCGAAAATAAGGGGCACTTGTTCAGACTCGAAGAAGTCAACTATAAAACGATCGAAGTAAAAAAAATAATGAAGTCTTCGAACTCAATAGAATGATCCTTTGAAGTAAATGGGTAAGCTCATTGAAACATTGGATCATGCTGTGATGAAGAATCTCGTCAACTTGTTCATTGATAGTGCGACACTTAGGAGATGATAAATGATACAGTGTTTGGCACAGGGGGTGGTGTCTGCTTGCAGTGTTTCACAGCAAATGCGCATCACAAGGAAGGCTTATAGAAGCCAAAGGATAAGGAGAAATGATAAGTGCACAGGGAAGCTGCATTTGATGTGCAGGCATTTGAGATTAGGTTTATTTTGCCATAATCTATAGAACTATAACAAGGTTGTATATTGTGGCACTTGTGGCCCATAGTTTGTAGACGGCTGTGGAGTGTGCCAGTCAACAATGTGTCTCGTTGAATGTGTAGATTGATTTATAGTTACGTTTAGTAATGTATGTATCTAGTGGCTCTTACGGATTAGTTCCGATCTGAATGTTGGTAAGAAAGAGTATTTATTCATAGAGAAATTCAAGTTTCAAGATCTGAAATCTTGCAGTGAGGTTGTCAGCCATGGGAGAAAAATGGATGCTTTCTCAGACTTGTCAGGAGAAGAAAGCACGGTGAGTGAACTGAATCTGGCATGGCCCTTTGCACCAAGTTGATGGAGTGGTTGTTGCCTATGAATTCATTTCAAAGCAGGACAAATGGTGAGGCCTGCGAATCGGCGATGATGAGTGGGTTGTAAAGAGTGGTGATTGTGTGGTGACTGGCAGGTGAAGGCCTCTTGGAGCTACAAAAATGCGAGATAGTGTGAAGGTGACTGTAGCATCACCACTAGCAGTGCAAGTGACTAGCACAGTGATACGTAAGTGATGAGGAATGTCAGTGTCATCATGCAAAATGAGCTTAGATACAGCAGTAGTAGCAGTGTTGATTACGGCTTCTCAGAGTGAATAAATCATGACCTCTGTTTGTGCTCACGCTGTAACAGCTTTGTGGTTTGAAACGGTGAACCATCTTGTACTTATCTCACAAGGACACGAAGAAACGATGACGAACTCTATGTTGCGTGATACGTCTTAAATCCACTCTTTGGCTGTGCCCATCCCTGAAGACTGAATTCACAGTGTAGTAGCTCTGCAAAGAGACAGGCATATAGACACATTTCCACTTCCTACAAGGGACAAAGGGCTGAAACAATGCGTCCTCTAGGGTATATTTAGTGACACTGTCAATGAACAGTCCAGTCATGTTAGCAGATGGATGAGAACATGACAGTTCAATGCAACCTCAGTTTTGGTCTGAGAACTGATGGTGTTTAGTTCATTTCAACAGGAAAGCTGCTCTTAATTGAGGTTTCATCTACGGTGAGCGTGGATTGTAGTGGGATTTACCCACAGAAAGCGGGTTAATCCCCTACGGATATGTGCCACCACTCCCACTACTCTCACCGCTGCTCCCACTACCGCTCCTTCCACTTCTCCCATATAATTCAACCCCATTGCATGCCACCAGCTTTGCTGTTTCATCATTTTCTTTGGAGCAGATCTTTGGAGAGTTTTCAGAGACGAAGCTTCTTAAGGCGTGGGTCTGTACATCCTCTGATGTATGTAGTAGCAGTTGGTAGCACATGCCCGCTTTAGAGCGGGTATGTGCCACAGGGGATGGGAGATGACGGTACTTGGAGTGTTCCCTAGATGGACGCACGGACGGACAGAGACTAGCAGACGGACGGACGGATAGACGGACTCACGGCCGGACGCACGGATGGTCGCGCGGATATATGCAAGCAAGAACGAATGGTCGGGCTGATGGACGCTTTGCCCCACTCATCATCATTCACTCCGTGGATATGCTGTGATTTTTTTTTCTCAGGGGAAGACAGTGGGCAGCAATGCATAGGTGATAACGAGAAATGACGACGAGGCTGTGAGTGGTGTGCAATTTAAAGCCTAGGAAGCCCGAAGTAACTTGTATAGAGGATTACAGCAGGCTGCTTGGTGCACGGCAAAAGGGATGCCTATTGTAAAGTGACATGTGCTCTCTGATTTTGACAGGAATCCTGCACACAAAGCATATCATGCTCTAGTTTCAGTTAAAGGTAGGGTTGGTTTTCGAAGCAGAGGTCTGGAGGTCCACCGATGTCCACCGCTGGCGCATAGGTGGACATCGCAGCTAGAGGGTCACAAACAGAGGCTAAGCTTGTGCTAATTTGTCAAGCCAAGGAAGCTTGGTTCCTTTTGAACATTACTATGTAAATGTGCAGAGACATGAAACTACCTCAACCTTACACGGGGCGCAATACAGCCCACTGTCATGTTATCAATGATGTTACCTTGATACATACCAATGAGGATACCACAAATTGGCATTTCTATAACTGAGCATTAGACCTGTCTTGTGCATTAGCCGGGACACCTTTGGGAGACTGCATACTCGTTGCCACTGGTGCCTACCACCAGGATTCCGTCAAAGTAGGCTGCAGCAGGAGTTTACATAGGCATCGAAGGATTTTGCATCTCCCCTCGAGAGGATGACAGCACAGGCAAGATTGTGAAGAGAAATCTCTCTTACCTTTTAGCACATTAACCGTTTCATACTCCCCCTCGTTCAACAATCAATCACCAGTACACATCCTTGAGCTCAGGCATGGCAAACTTTATCCCATCCGACATCTTTGTCAATAACTCTGCAGTCATTGCAGCTGGGTATGTGTCTACAGCTGTAACGGAATTCATGTTCAGCTTATGGTCCTCAGATGTGAGACCAATCCTCTGGCACCATTTACGGAAGACCCAAACCGCCTTAAGCCGATGCCGTCACTGATGTATCTTGCTCTCATTGCATCCTGGCTAATGATGTTTTGGAAAGACAAAAATTTAGCCAGCTCCAATTGATGAACACTAATGAAGCAAAGAAGCTGGTGGCATGCTGTATAGTTGAATGTAATGGGTGAATGAAGTGGCACATATCTGCAGTGGGTTTACGCATTTTCTGTGGGTAAAACCCACCGAAGTGGGAATTATGCCACTTCCCGAACATGAAAGCCCCGACCAAGAGAAGCTTTGCTGTTAAAAGTAAAAGAATCATCTTTTGCTTCAGGGTCTGCATTGATCCCCTCCAAAAGCAAGAAGCAGCTTGTATTCATCTGTACTGTTTTCTTCAACATTTCTTGGGACTCTCTTTGCCTACTGCGATGCTGTGGGTATAAAGAATCTAATTATTTCGCATGAGTAAAGTGGGAACACACTCAAGTGTCACAGCCACTTTTGTGAGGAAGCCCTAGCGTAAATTTTTAGCATAACACTATTTGAGCAAAGGTTGGCAAACTCACTCACAAGTCGACTCACTCAGACTCATGTCGGATCGTCACTTTATGTCTGAGTGAGTCCGGGTGAGTAATATTTTGGCGAGATTGAGTCCGAGCAAGTGCAGTTGAGAAAAATCATGGTGAGAGTTTGAGTGACCCCCGAAGGCTAGCTATATTTCTTAAGCGATTTCTGAACGATTTCCACTTTTTTTTGTGACGTGTGCTTCTGGGAAAGAAGCTGTATTGCCTGTAAAAATCACAGGAAGTTATTACGCAAAAATTGTGCAAGGTGGGGAACCAGGTGGGTCGTATGGCCCGCCGGGTTTCCAACAAGTGCAGGGGGTTAGGATGCAAAGATGTCTTGCGACAGGCTTACGCATTCGTCACAAGCCGTGTCCTGTATTTGGCTCCATATCTCCACCTGCGCAAGTTCTATGAGAATGTGCTAGAAGTCATTCTCTGCAAAGTATACAAGTGGACCCTCGACATTCCGGTGAACACTTCCAACCAACACCTTTTGGGCCTGAGTATGGTGAATACCTTCGAGGAATTATGAGGCAAACCATATACTAGGCTCTCGAATACCCCGTCGGATCGCCGCCCTCCTTGTCACATCACTTGCACCCCGTTGCTCCCCTATTCCCAACTTTCCTCGGGAGGATTGGGAGCGAGCCATGCTCGGCTGCTCTGACCTGACGTCTCAACGGACCTTGGTTGAGCATGCCTGGGCCGCGGCCGACGGTCAATGGGCTCCCGTAAAGGGGTGCCCACCTAGTGTTTGTATGTAGCGGCCCCTTAAGGACCGTTGCCCACTCTCCCTGTACATGACTTGGAGAATTAAATGTTTTTTTCCTCCTTTCCACCTCAACACTCGCCACGAAGATGAAAATGGCGGGCTTAAGCCAGGTGTTACTTGGCTACTCACAGCTACACTACCATCTAGGTGGCGCTAGTTGTGCAAGCTTTATTGCCTGTAAAAATCACAGGAAGTCATTACGCAGGCTTGTCAATCACGACAAGATTGTTCTAGAACTGAGTTGTACCGCTAATCATAGAGCAACAAATAGAATGGAGGGAGCATTACGTCACACGAGTGAAGCCCACCGTGTCGGCCCAACACGTGATCAAAACCTCAGAGCATGCAGTAGGTTTTAGTACTTTCGGTACTGTTCTGTTTCTGAACCTCTTGCGTGATCCGGCCGGTCTGCGCCGAACCAGCGCATTTCGGTCCAACGCTACCGGGTGCAATACTCCGAAGTACCAGCAAGTCTCTCGTTTCTGGCGGGATTTCGCGCAGAAGGTCGCATGTTAGACCGACAATGCTGGCTTCAAAACGGCACGGCTTGCCAAGGCTGCCCAAGTGGCATCACACTCCCTCCTTTTTTTTTTTCTCCGTGCTGTTAACCATTACATTGGATTTAGCAATGTAAATTTCTTGACTAAATGCCTTTTTTTGTCCATCATTTGCAGTGAGCTACGGGAAAAAACGACACTAGAGGCCACCACGTTGGAGAACCGAGATCTTGGGCTCAGAGAGGTGAGATTTTATTGATTTATTTATTTATTTTTGATGAACTCAACTTGACAGGAATCTTTATATGCTGTTTCAGTAAACTAACTTTTTGGGAGATTCAATACTTAGAACAGCCACTCCTAATTTTTTTTTCTTTTACTGGATTCTATTCATGTTCCCCAGTTTATGTTGAATCGGTGTCCTGTTTTTCTCGAACAACAAAGTATCATACAAGAAACTCATTTATTGTATGTGAAAATTTGTGACGTGTATCGTGAGGTTTAAGAAACAGTGTATGTGTAGGCCCGCCTTCATCGTGCGCCATTGATAAATTGCTGCACAGTACTTGATTCAGGGAGTTCGGGTTAGCTTGTTTTGCTCAAAGTGCCAGCATTAGCAAGTCCCGATTGCATTGGGTGATGGAGTAGAGTAATCTTTCTGTGTACATTTAATTTCGTTTTCTTTCTTTTTTTTCAATAAAGCAAACAACCCTCTTATGAATGCATTCCAGTGTGGTTTGGCTAGCCTTATGTTAGAAGAGCACATATACAAAAGTACGTATCTTGTCTTTTTTGTTTGTTTGTTTCAATAGGTAGCTTATGACGAACTTATCATGGCT
This sequence comes from Rhipicephalus annulatus, assembly GCA_013436015.1. NCBI lineage: Eukaryota > Metazoa > Arthropoda > Arachnida > Ixodida > Ixodidae > Rhipicephalus > Rhipicephalus annulatus. Next base: position 137,934 of record WOVY01003141.1, read on the forward strand.
GGAAACCTCATGGGTGCAAATGCTTGTCGGTTACTCATTTAGCTAAGCTTTTATTTAGAGACATTCATTCGGAGACGTGGCCTGTATTGGATGCAGTTAAAACACTTCTCGTCTTGCAGCGGGTCGGCGAGCCCGTCTCACGAGTCAGCTGCCCACGGTGGCGAGAGTTCGGCGCTGCTCCAGCCTGGTGAAAGCGGAGAAGGCGTCCCAGGCGCGAGAGGAGCGCCCTCAAGCAGCGTGAGGAGAGGCGTGTCGAGAAGGAAGTGGCCCAGCAGGCCGTCATCGATTGGGAGAGCAGCACCTTCGCCCGGGACTGGCCGAACTTTCCCATCACTGGGAGGCAAGTGGGGACCAATTATGTCACACACTCAAAAATCATTAAAACAAAGGTACATCTTACACCAAATAAGGTCGTTGTATCCAAAAAATTGGTTATAAAAGCATATCACTAACACGATACTTATTGAAAGCTTTTTCTCATTCACTTCGTCATAACCGATATTTTGTTATATCTGGGCGCATTACATCGAAGTTTGAGTGTACACTACTACTATAACAGTCACATCTTCCACAAAAATACTTCGTTATATTTGAAAATTCATTATAGATGGGTATTCGTAACACTGTATTTATGGCAAAACTATTCCTCGCTTACTTTGTTACAACCAATAATTCGTTATATCCATGTTCATTATATCGAGACTTGACTGTGTGCTTGCTGACTAAAGACCGGTCTTTTGCGTCAACAGTGCAAGGTAAAACGTAGCATTGCTTCAGCAGAAAAGAATGTAAAAGCATAGGTTTGGAATAAATAATTATTGCTGTTGTAATGGAGGGCTCTTTTTTACAGAAGTACGTTCACACAATTCTGAGGCAACCTTAAAGGGCTAGTCAACAGGCTCCGACATTTTTTCACACCCCCCAAACAAGCTCGGCAATTCGTAGGGTAGTTTGTCAATGTGGTTGATTGGCGAGATAGTGATACATGACTGTTTCGAAATGAAAGCGCACTACTTAGACACGGACAGAAAGACAGGGACAGCAGCGCTCTCCTGCTCTCTACGTAGGGTAGATTGCGGTGATCACATTTTTCGAATATTAAAGC
>WOVY01003142.1:0-141878 GCA_013436015.1 Rhipicephalus annulatus
CCTTTTTTGAGAATGACATTGCTGTGGTGTAGTGCAGTATTTCAAATAGTGCTTTTGGGCAGCATGGCAGCTGAAAGCTTCATTCTAAGGTGAATGCAACAGCCTGAATGGCAACAGCCAGTTCAAAAAGCTGTGTAATTGAACCAGTCAAAAAGAAAAAAGGGGGGTACCTTTAGATTCACTTTTAAGAGTTGAACGTGATCACGATATTCTGTTTCTGGTGCGTACTTCAAAATCTAGTGTATGAAATCTTTTCAAACTTGCTATGTACCCACTATGTGGCCTTAAGGGTGCAGTAGCGTGTGTGTCTTTTGTAGTGAGTGACGGCTTTAAACTATGAAGTGATTATGACGATCCCATGTCCTGATGCCCGATGGCAATGTACGTTTGTACCACGCATTATTACAGCAATAGTATTTCATGTTGTATCGCAAAGCATGTACACACGACAAGCGTGCTCGTAAAGCATGAGCGTTACTTCCCTGCATTTCCAAGCAGAGGAAGTTATTTTCAGTGTATTGACAAGAAGAGGCGTAACTGCCTGGTAGAACACCCGTTTTCCCAAAAACTACCTGGGTTCGACCCTCAGTCAGATCCAGAATTTTTATTAATAATTTTATTTGCATCTTTCTGAAATTTTCAGTCAAAACAATGATGATTTTTCACTCAGAAGCAATGAGGCCAAATTTCTGCAAGACAAGCTCTTTAACGCTATCGCATTAAAAAAAAAAAGTGTGTGCACACACACAGTTGAACCCACTTATCACAATACTCAAGTGTCACAAAATTTTCATTGTTATAACCAATAATTTACTATAAACGGGTTAGACGGAAATAGCAATATAGGGGGATGGTAGGCGTTGTGGAGAAACTAAATCGGATGGGAAGTGCAAATTGGTGGCAAGGTTGACAAAGCTGCCGATTTTTCGGACATGTTTGGAAATTCGGACGGTTTCACAGGACCACCACAAGCCAGATAGAACCAATGTATGACAATGCGTTGGATGCTGTAACTCCTTGAGCGCTTACTTTTTACCGCCACAGCTCCACATCTTAGGTGTATTTCAAAAGCCGGCTTTGCTGCAATGCGCCAATGCCATACAATGAAGCATACCGCAAATCCGAAGGGGCGCTGATATACGTTGGGTTGCTGGGCGGGAGTTAGGCAGCATGAACTTCTCGTTTCCTCCCCCCCCCCCCCCCCCCATTTCAAGGATTTCGCGTTCCATTACCTTTCGAGCACAAACACCCCGTGGGGCAGTATTTATTATAACCAATAAAGCAGCACGCTGTAAGCCAGTTGCTTCGCCACAGAAAACATTCTGAAGTTGATGGCGCGGCACGTTCTCATTGTTATAATCGATATACTGTTGAAACCGGAATTGTTATAAGTGGTTTCGACTGTATTGCTGATTTCTGCATCGTCACTGTGGGGGTACGCTGGCAACATTGTCGTCTATTCTGGACTAGGGAGCATGCAAGCAGGGACATTAAATTAAATACTATAAGCTGAGATGGAAAGGGTAGTGCGTAATTCTAGACTCCCGCCAAGTGTATGGTTGCACGTCCAAAGCAATGCGCCCCACGCACGCAGTTTCTCTCTCGTGAACATAAAAGACCAATGAACGAAGTCTGCTAGACCTACAGTACCACGGTGCCTCCCACACCTACTTGGGTGCTAGGCTCGCGTGCTTCCAGATGCGCGCATGGGTTCACGGTCCCTGGCCAACAGGAACGTTTTTTTTTTTTTTTTCTGCACCGTTCTGGGAGTCATTTGCGGCGCAAAGCGCGCAGGGCGACCCAAAGGCACGCCTCGTTAGGTTCGCCGCGCGGCCTAGTTCGCCCGAAGCACGCCAGACGATCGACATACATGTGCGCCTAGCCGGCAAACGCTGAAACACGCGGAGGCGAAACAAGCCGTACGGAGTCGTTGATCGGTTAGCGCGCGGATTGTCGCTCCATTAGACAGGTGTGTAAGGGGTCGCACGTGCTCGAACGTTATCGTTACTGCTCTCTTCCGGCCCCAGTCGGATAGTCCGGAGGCTCGTTTGTTGGCGACCGGCGCCGGATAATCGGTCCTTTTCGGCCGACAACAACAAAAAGTCATCGCCGAACCCCAGAATGCGCGCGAATCGCTGGACGGAGAGCGAAGGTTTTTCTTGAGCGGCGCGCGATGTTGTACGCAGTTTTACGACTGCTTCTCTCCCAAAAACTTGCACATTTCTAGTCGGGAAACGCTATAGAGAAAAAGAGAGAGAGAGAGAGAGAGATAAGCCGTCGCTTCGGTCCAGCGCTCCCGCCGGCCCTCCGCCACGAGGTAGCAGCAAACGCGCCCGCCACGCGTTTGTCGACACTCCGGGAAACGTCAAGCGGGCCAGAGAGAGAGAGAAAGAATACAAATTAAATAAATACGCCATTTGCACTATATACGAGGAGCCTGCTTACTGCCGGCGGAGCGACAATCGCGTGGTGCCGTGAAGCGAGCAAACGCGAGCGCAGCGCAGAAGCGCCGACAGAGCGCGCTCTTAACAATAGTGGAGCAAAAAATGGGGGAAAAAGAAAAGAAGAAAAGAGCCCTACCGCGCGGCGCGGTGACGCAGCTGCCGCGCGCTGAATTTGCGAGCCTCGAAAGTCCGGCAACTCGAAAAGAACGGAGGCCGCGACGGGTGTACCTTTATTCCTCACTTTTTGTTTTTTTAACGCGCAGGCATTCACCTCTGCCGCGACAAGTGGCGACCGGCTAATCGCATTCACGCCGGGACACTACCCTCGCACCATGCCTGCTGGGATTCGCCGGCACGCGTTCTCTACGAAATCGGTGACACGGATAAACAAGGGCGCACAACACATTCTTTGTCCGAGGCTTCACGGATTTGTGCTAAAGAATAAGCCTGTTCTGGTTGGGGAAATTCTCTTTTGTAGAGAAGCGAAGAATAATGCCGGAGCAAAGCTGAATTATTTCCAGCCCGGCAGTGTAAACGCAGTGACTCATTTGCAGCAACCCCGCCGCGGTGGTCTAGTGGCTAAGGTACTCGGCTGCTGACCCGCAGGTCGCGGGATCGAACCCCGGCTGCATTTCCGATGGAGGCGGAAATGTTGTAGGCCCGTGTGCTCAGATTTAGGTGCACGTTAAAGAACCCCAGGTGGTCGAAATCTCCGGAGGCCTCCACTACGGCGTCTCTCATAATCATATGGTGGTTTAGGGACGTTAAGCCCCACATATCAATCGATCATCTGCAGCAAAACCATATTTGCTGTCAGAATGAATGGACCAAAATCGTGAAAGTTCTTGGAAAGGATGCGGTACATTTACAGCACATGATCGCATCCACGATAACCTAGGCCAAGTATGCTCGGAAGACAGCAGAATTACATTGCCACCACAAGTTTTTTTGTTTTTTTTTACAAGTAAACTGGCCAACAAATGGTTTTAACGCACCGTCAAGCCCAATCTACAGTGCTTACAATCAAGACTGAACTTTTGCACCCTTGGAAAACAAAAATGTGCAAACAGGAGGAAGGCCATTAAGTGCCATCATCAGCAAGTCGGTCGTGCTTGCACTTTTTTGTTCCACTTTTATTACCAGCTTGTCCATACCCTTCTCAGAGGCACTGGGCTCAATGGGATAATAGCCTGCACGTTACATGTTGCAGCGTCTTTTGCATACAGCGTCTATCACCCAGCATATTAATTCATTTACCCTTGCAATTTTAACTATCGTCATAGGCCTGCTGGCAGGCAAACATCTCCAATGTTCAACAAAGGTCCCCTCAGCAAGTTTTGATGCTGCATGCAATATATACGAACAGGACTGCTAAACTTCTTCTTCCTAAAATTAACCAATTAGAAAATTTATTTTCATAAACCTCTCCACGTTTGGCAACTCACACTTCCAATGCGGAACCAAATTTTCTAATATAGCCTTGAGAAGATTTTTCAAGGCAATCTTCTCTATATATTCAACTTCCATTCTATGCGGAATCCACTTTGTGGTAATAGTCAATCACAGCAACAGACAACGGTTGGAGTGTAGAAGAAGGAAATGGGTAGAAAACAGTCTGTTCTCACTGCAGTGATATCTAAGAGATCACTCCTTTTGTATGTCTGACGGCTTGATTACTGGAAAAACCACGATTTTTATTCCACTCTATGTTCATAATTGTTTTGTTATGTTATTCATTCAAAGTGTATGCATGTGATCAGCACTTTGTCGGGATTTTTGTCCCTTCAAAATGATCCCCCAGTTAAGCATGTATATTAAGCATCTGAAGTAAATATGAAATGAAATCTTGATATCCGTAAATACGAGCCACGTGGTTAATTAGTTACATTTTCTCAGTGCAAACTAGTACTCCTGAAGCAACAAGAAGGGTAATAAAACCGATTGCAAGCATGTCACTATTCAATGGCTCGGCATAATGGCTAAATTAATAAGTAGTGGCATTGGCACTGTGCCAGAATACACTTCTTCAAGGAAATATGGTAAGAAAGGTTGCCCACATAATAACCCCATTCAATTATGCTTCTATGAGCTTGCTACAAAGCAGTACAATGCAAGTGCAAAATTTAGTCAACTTCCTAGGCCTCCTATGGATGCAGTACCCGTATTCTCGTAGATTTCAGTGTGTCCCATCCACTTCCTGAATGAAAAACAGACAAGAGTGAAACTGTTACCATATTACCACCTCCCATATGCAGATACATGGGCTGATGTTCGAATGCTCTTACCCTACTCTTGAAGGCTGCGTTTGCTGCACTGGTGCAAGCAAAGTTATGGACTCATCAAATCTTCTTTAGCTGTTGCTCTGTCTTTAAAATGCCCACTAAGACATAATAAATTTCTTATTATTGATCATAAGCATGCATGCAACCACTGTCTCATCGTCAGACTTTCTTGATCACTGATTAACAGAGGGGAATGAAAATACGGCACACAAATAAAGAAGGACACAGACACCGGTTTGCAGATAGCCTTTCTAAAATGTCACTTGATGTTGGCATGCTGAGAACAAAGTTTTTAGTTTACTTGTTCCTAAGATTGCAGGATAGTTTAAACAGGTCTTTCGTGAACAAAAATATTTCAGTTGCTAGTAGCTTGTCATCTTTGTCCCTTTCCTAATGTGCCAAATCTTGCGCTCCTCTGCTTATTATGATCCAACACCAACTCACTCAACTTTTTGCTTTACTGATCTTTCTTGATGAACGCCTCAAGAACTGTGAGTACTCTTTCAAAGAGCTTTGAAAGCCGAAGACCTTTATTTACGTATATTAAAGAATAAAACGTTTGGCACGTCACTTCCGCACTTCTCTAAGAGCGCTGCTGCACAACTACTGCAGAACGATTTCTCACCAGGAGTTTGCTGCTCAGCTGCTGCATGACTGCGTGGCCTGGGTGGCCGTGGATGTGCCCCAGCACCTAGCTCGGCTTGGGCAGAGAGCCTCCGCTCTCGTGGCTGCAGTGGTGTAGGGCAGCAGGCGTGCACCGAGGCTGCCATCACTGACCACGACGCACACGCGCCCGCTGCCACCCTGCCAGCCAAGGGAGGTCCCCGAGTCCTGCGTTGAGACGGATAGAAAGGTGCAGCAAGCAGCAGCCGAGTCAGCCAGCATACCTGTGACAGCTTGCAATGCTTGTAAAGGCATTATAGGGGGGGGGGGTGTACAGAAAAAGAACAAACATAAAAATTGCAGGTTCACATAAATTTACATTAAAAAAGTAAAGTGTTTTCACGCAAGACACCAAACATACACAGATGCATCCCAAAATGTCATACGTATTGAGGAAACAAACTAAAAAAAATGCACAAACCATAGAAGTTAATGGCAATTCAAAGAATAAAACAGTGAGCGGCGTCGATCCCGTACAAGGGCAAATGAAACACTAAAACAAAACATCGTAGTTTGCAACCAAGATGTGGTACAGATCATGGCAACTGCCAGGTGCACACACAGAACTTATAAAGCTTAGTGGCCAAAAGATTCAATCATTTTTATTGCAGAAAAGAACAGAGTTGAAATTTATGAAGGCGGTTCTAAAGGTTCCAGAATACTGCAGCTCTTGCTTGTGTGGCTTCACAGACATGATTCAAGGATTACTAATCTGCAGCACTGGTTCCAAACTTTTGGCCACCACACAGCCCTGAATGATAACACTTTACACATTAGTTGAGGCACTTATAAAGAGGCAATGGCATATCCTTCGAAGAACAAATAAGATATTGCAGTACTTCACACAATGCTGTACACCATTACAGAATCCCACAAAATTCGTCCCCTGTGAACAACGAATGGGTGGTCACAAGGGCCATGCCAGGCAGCTAACTTTCCTTCTAAGTATCTGTCAACAACGTGTCTTCAAGGCAATGCTCACGGCCTGACCAAGCTATCCAAGGTGTTCTAGTGGTCTACAGTTATGGCAAACAAGCAGATGCAGTGTAGAGAGTATGCTTTGCCTCACAATGCCCAAAACGAACATGTCTGAACACGTCTACAGCATTTTTGACCAGCATATTTCCAAACAGCCCAGTTCCTGTATGCTTGTACCACTTGACCACAGAGATAGTGACTCTCTCCAATATACCAATACAACTGAAGTCATTGTTTTGTGACAGTGAGAAAATTCAGTGGGAATATGTACAAGCTGCATATAAAAATGGTTATTCTTTTACGTATTTGTACTATTGTGCTTTAATATACACCTTTCCTAATGGTGAAATCTATTCGAGTCAGACATAAATACTTGATCACAACTAAACGAGTTGAAGAATAAAATATATATGTGGTCTGTTTCGTTAGAAAGGGCTTATTCATATACATTTTTAAAATGCTTGTCATGTCACTGACAACTGAACATGTAGTCAAGTAAATGACTTGTAAAGCCTTGTAGATGACTGACAGCCTAGTAAACCTCTGAATTAAAGTAATACAACAGGGAATTTGCAGCTGTGTTAGTTTAAAGATATTAAAGGATTGAAGTAACATATGTTAATTTGTTTCTTTTATTTTTTACATACTGCAGCCCCATTCGGGCTATTGCAGGAGCGAGTTATCTCTATATAAGCACACACAGAAAGGCAATGCAACTCTGCAAGTAAAAGAGAAAGAAAAAAAAGGGTAGTGAACACACTGAGAATGCAAAATAGTCATTTAGTTGATCTAAATTTAGAGACCAAATTTGCAGCTAGAATCCAAAGGATTATAACTGAACGAATTGATGTTATTCGGCAGCAGTGCTGAGCACCATCATATGTTGCCTCTGAGTAACTGCTGCACCATTTGGAAGAGCCACCACTAGCATGGGCCTTCCCTTCTCAAAGACAACATAAGTGCATTCGTCACTCAGGAACAGTCGATTCTTTAATTGATGATCAAAAAACGACCAATTTGCTTTTGAACATTCGCAGATTCTCAAGTAGAACATGTGTGTTTGCAACTGTAAGCAGTCTTGCATAGTATAACAGACAAAACACAAGAGCCCAATACTCTCACTCGCGCCTCTTCATAAAGGAAATGTCACAACTGGGGAACACCACACTAACTTATGCCATCTGGGGAACCTTAAGATGCACCCATGTCCGTGTGTGAAAGCATGGACAACTAGTAGCTTGACGCATTCATGCCAATGCAAACAAAAACTAACAAAATGACATGTTCCTAGCAAAAAAGGCTCGTGAGGGGCTTGTTTTCACCTTCCCTCCCGCGCTACGCTGTCTCTGCTGGTAAATGAATTCGGCTTGAAGTTCTACTTTTGAAAGCCCGCGAACGAGAAATAGCCCAACGCAACAAGTGTAGCGTGACAGTCTCCTTCGGTGTATCGTTTAATTTCGGACAGCCTAACTAGGAACCACAAGAATTCAGATCAGAAGCTACCCCAGTTAGGATTTGCACTGCAACGGCGGCTGCAGACTTGAAGAGTCAGAAGATTTGTGAGCCGAGAGAAGCGCAGGGGAGTCCCCAAACTAGATGAGATGGGACGCGCTGCGCGCAGACAGCACAGAGGGGGGGCCCTTCGAGTGGCTATCTTCGAGCAGTATCTCCGCACCACTATCTGCGGGCGCTTTCACCCGGGATAGGCGCGGTCGTGAACTCCCGCTCGAGCGTAATCGCGCCAGAGCTTCCTTTACGGAAAGTGAACCCTCTGATTAGAGTTGGGCGCTACCGTTCGAGAACAGAGAAGGGGGGGGGGGGGGGCAACGGCCGTCGCCAGCGTCGAGGCATCAAGCAACCGCATGTTTGTACAGATGCGGGAGTTTGCGAAACCTACGGCGGGTAAACACTGCTGGCCGTACGCCAAAGCGTATGCTATGCATCGCGAAGTCATCAGCTGAGCCAACAATTCTCTGAAGGAAACGCGACGCGCCAAGGCAGCGAGAGAAGCGGCAGCTGAGCACGGCGAAGGCCAAAACGGCTACAGCTGTCCGAAATCGATTTAGCGCACGGGCACCACGTCTCGCTTCCGAACGGACTGTACGAGGTCCATGAAACTACTGTAACGACGGGGACACTCTGCTGACCACTCTCCTGCGAGCGCGGGTATCTACCACGGCTCGCTAGCGAACGGATGTAACGTGGAAGGGCGGGCTGTTGCTTCTTACCCTGACGTGACCGGTGATGTCCCGAGTGCGGCGGCAGCAAATCCATCACTCACGGCAGCAACACCCGGCCTGTCCCACTGTAGAACTCCGCATCTGAGTAATCCCCTGCTTTCCACATGGGTGGAGAAATGTCAGGGCTGTAGCCCTTAGCGAGCACGAACTGCTCAAATTCCACCAGTGCCGAACTGTAGTACAAACTCACTACTGTTGTTGCAGTCTGCAGCAACAACAGAACACCGCAGAACTATGGCAGAACTCTCGCGGCTCCTCCCGACAGATCGCTCGCTCTCCGCTCACTCCGCCATGGAACGGAAGCGAGTCCCGCGAGGGCTAGAACTGTTTCCGGAATAGCGCTTAGTGACACCTAGCGAAAATAGAGAACATTTTAAAGCCTCTGAGATTTAGGAGGCCAATATTACCATTTTAGAAACTTCAACTACATTTACTTTAACCGTAAAGTGTACAAATAGACGTGTTGAGGCACTTGAACTATTTAAATTGATAAAAAATTACCAAAACATCAACTTTATTTAAAGAGTTCGAACGTGTTCGATGCAGCGCATTTACTAGTTCTTTAACTGCACTGTTGCTGCACTGTGTGCGCTTTTGAAATGGTTTTCGAGTGGGAAATGGAGTGAGTTTTCTCACGAATCACCATGACAATAAAATCACGACTCCGGACCCTAGCCTCCAAAATATGTGGGACGCAGCACGCGCTACTCGATGACCTGCGTTGTCGCCTTTTTACGCCAGCTGTTGTTCGAATCGGCGCCTTTGCGCGGCGTCGCCGCGCGGGGTGTTGGTGCTGAAGTACGGCGAGATCTTGGCGCATGGCCAAAATATCTGTTAGTCGACAAACAACTCGACTGCGACGGTTCATCGTCGGTGCCGCTGTGAGGAATACAATGGCAATCCGAGCTGCGCTGCTGCTGTTCTTCTGCGTCGCGTTGGTGCGGCTGGCGTCTACAGTGTACGTGACACGAGCGCAAGACGATGTTGGTGCGTACTTAGTAGCACGTCTCGATAGGTGTCCGTCACCCCGTACAGTACCAAAACGATCGCTGCTTAGTCATCAGCATTGTCGGCAGAACGCTGAAAGGTCAAGGGGTGGCTTAGCAATCGTAGCCTCGTTGTGTAGTTTATTTCTACAATTGTAGTTGAATATACCAGCACCGCGTAATGTGCGTGATCTTCCTCTTTTCCAGGTAGAAGGATATCCGACGGGAGACGCGTGAACGGAAACTTGATACGTGCGATCGTGCGCAGTTTCGAAGTGCTCGCTCGCATCAGCGCTTGTAATAAATAACCCACAGTCAAGTTCGTGCTCGAGGTTAGTCGAGGTGTTAACCGCATAAACCCAAGCTCAATGCATCCAAGCAGTTGGTGACAGTGCGAGTGCTTGGATCACGTAGATACCCGTTTATTATTCAGTCTTAAAGCTTACTCAACGACATGGCAAGCGTTCGAAGTCTCAAAAAGCTTAAAAACAAACAAAAAAAAAACCCGCTAAAATCGTCAGCCCCCCCGAGCCGCTAAATATCGAAGGCCCGTGGAGCATTCAGTACGGACGCGTAAAGAGTCGAGTTTCTGAAATCAATTTGTTCATTCAGTATCGTCCACCTGAGCCTTGGCCAAACCCCCATAGCACATGAATATGAGCAATTTGTACGAGGAAGACAGACCAACAAACCACTGCTGCTTACTCTCACAACGTGGCAAAAATGGAAAGTTGTTGCACTTTCTTACAAAATGAAGGATAAAAATCGCGGTTCAGAACTGCATGCCACAATAAGAAGTATGTGAATCATACAGGTGTGACACGCTTGAGCAGAATTATGAATGCAGTGCTTTTGCAATATGTATAATCCTAATGTCTTGCACAGCAGATGTACACATAATCCTAACTAATCCTAATGTCTTGCACAGCAGATGTACACATAAGGCTGGTACTTTGGCGTGTTGGTGTGCCATTAGCACATATAACATTGCACTTAAGCTATTCGGTGAGAAGAAGGAAATATGAAACGTGCTTTATGCTCAATATATAACATGCACAAGGTTTAACAACCAGCTTTTTCAGAGTGCTACACATAGCCTCCATTGTTCTGTTGGTGATAAGTGAAAAAAGATGAGAGGATTATGAAAGGGAACTGCTTATCGCATCCCAAGTGCAAGCCACAGCCAAAAAGACGGATTTTCCCCCCCCCCCCCCCCACCTTTTTTTCCCGCTTGCCTCTGGTGGTGATAATTAGACTAGACACGTTTCCTCTTTTTCACAATGCTGCTGCTAGCCATCTATGTGATGTTTCTTTCAGTATTGGCAGCTAGTGATGTAAGTGTATGAGATAAGGATTCTGTAAATCACAGTGCCATATATGTTTCTCTTAACATTCTCAAAGTGAGAAGTGGCATTCAATGTGACGGAAATTGTCATGGAGTGTGGTATGCTTGTATCTCTGGTGGCCTCATTACTACAAGTCATCCATTGTATTTTGTTGGGCGGGATTGACCTTTCCCCGCCCCGAAATTTTCAACCTTGCATGTGTGTACACATACACATATAAAGAGATGCACAAATTCACTTATTTAATTATTTTTATCTATATATAGTGCGATAAATTTTATCTCATTGCAGGCTACTTCTGGCATGTGTCTGACTTCCATGTGGACAAGGACTACACGACGAGAGGAAGTCGTGACCAGGCATGTCACCTTGTCCCGAACCGTACCATTTTGGACAACATTGGGGCCTATGGCGACTTCCTGTGTGATGCTCCGAAACTGCTAGCTCAGTCGGCGGTCGAGGCCATGGAACAGATACATCCGGCGACAGACTTTGTTCTGTGGACAGGGTAAGCCTTCAAGCCTTCATTTCAACTCTTAGGCTTTCCAAACTGAGACATCACTTGTTGATGGCAAGTCTGAAGAAATGAGAATCTATTGCCCATTTCTTGGATCTGTGTTTCTGTTATTGCAGTGTGCTAGCTACCCTTGCTAGCTCTCTAGTGCTTCGCTTTCACCACTTACTGCTATGTGTATATTTATTGGCTTTGACTCTGACCGACCTCCGATGCTCTGGCCTTCGTGTACATGAAAAAGAAAAATGTAAAGACGACAAAGAGGAGTGTTTTTATAGAGTAAATGCATGTAATAATAATGAAAAAGCACTGCGCTCTCTAAAGAAAAACTTCTTCTTTTAGAAAACATTTCAGCTGCTGCAAGATAGCCTTGTTGACAATAACAGCAAAAATGGCCAGCAGATGTATTTAATATGCATCACTTGTTGCAGGAAATGTGAGTATTAGGGCAGACTACCAGTACTCTGTACACAGTAATCTGAATAATCGTCGATTACAAATGCAGGTGTGAAAAAAGTTTCTTATGCATGTTGATGATGGTGAAGGTGTTCTCCCAGTTTATTGCATGTCCAGTGGACAAAACATGCTCTCTGAGGGCATTGGACATCACTGTCTTAGTCTGGCATTATTGCTGTGCCCTTGTAATCTTCTTTCGATTTTCTGTGTTTCTACTGAGGAAATGTACAGGTTTTTACGGCCTCTGATGTCGTGTACATTAAATGTATTTACAGTGACAACCTGCCTCACGTGAGTGGTGTCACTTGGGCCGACATGTACAACGAGACACGTTACATTGGAGAACTTCTCTGGCACTGGGCACAGCGGCACAAGTCATTCGTAGTGCCTACCTTAGGCAACCATGACTGGGTTCCGGCAAACGCTATGGAGGCCAAGAACACCACCCTCTACCGAGGTTTCCTTACCCACGGTGGCTTCAACCAGTTGCTCCCAGAGGATGCTTGGGCAACATTTGAACAAGGCAAGAGTGTTTGCTTTATCACTTGTGCTTTGCAAACGGACTAATCTCTTGGCCTTTGTGGTGTCATCAGCATGGTTAGAAGCACATGTTTATTGCCATGCTTCTTATTTGCTTTGTGTGCATTGGCACGCTCATCTTGGTAGTTCTCTACAAGCTCTTTTTTCTTTTTGCAAGGTTTTAAAGATTAGTTCATGTTGCTGTTCGTAGATTAAGCAAGCAAGGGATTTGGAATCTATTGGCTTCACATTTTGTTCTAATCTGCACTTGTGCATAAACAAATTTGATTCCTTCATACAGTGATGTATGGCTCTAGAATTTTAATTTAGCAGTAGAGCTATGACAATAAGTACGCATTGGCAGCAAAATTAGACTTCTTGGTTGTATAATTCTGTGTTCAAGGCATTGGCTTTCAGCTGTATGTTTGTATCATAGGTTCTCTTACCTGTCAGCTCACTGCGATGTCACAGAATTTGATGGCATCTGTAAAGGCATCTGTAATTTTTTATCAATTAAGGATGAAATGCAGTGTGGTATTAGAGCCACAGACTTACTGGAAGTTTCAGTGAATGTGGCAAACATTGAAACAAAAAAAGTTTGAAATTCATGCCATCATAGTGATAGTGAGTGCTTATAATTTCTGCATGAAGTTTAAAAATCAAACATTGTTCTTCATTTTGTCTTCTGGTAATGAACCTGTGATGACAAGATTATTGAGAACAGAGTTCTCAAGGAATAAGTTGTCAGTGCAAATTGATTTAGTGCCCTTCAAAGGTGTACACAGACATATGTAATGCAGTATTGCTGGATTCAGCAACACGAGGTTCCAGATGTTTAATAAGTACTAATAGTAATTTCTAGGATCTTACAGGCTCAAATCCATGATATGATTATGATATGATTATGCTGTTGTTGAGGACTCCGAAAATTTTGACCACCCGAAATTTTTTCCTCATCCACCAAAATCTCGCATACATAACCCTTTAATATTTCCCCTCCATCAAAATTACATTCCTGCGGCTGGGATCGAATCCTCGTCTTTCGAGTCGGCAACCGAGCATCGTAACCATTGTACCATCATAGTGACCTTTATGTTTCAAAACTCTCACGGTCCCTTTTATGCATTCGCATTCACCTAAGACAGCTCGAGCTATCCTCTTCTTATTTTTCTCAGTTGATTCTCCTCGACCCACTTCGGAAAGCTTTCTCCATCTTCTTGGTTGATACGGCGAACATGGGTCGTGGAAGAAGAACGAGACAGGCACTTATTTTCTCTTTCTTTGTCCTCGTCCTGTGTTTGCTGCATCAACAAAGACGAACCTGTACCAACTTGCTCAAGCTCCCATTCTTTCTGCATCTAATGTGCTCTAGTGCTGCCTTCAGGATTGGAGACATTGCAAGCTTTCTGTACCTCACCCGGTTTTGCACTGCTTCCATGAGGCACTGCACCTTTGATTAAGCAACGATGTCATGTGGTAACTTCAAAAAATTTTGGTGATCCTTGACATCATCATGACATCATATGTTGGCATTATCATACAATGACTTTTTTTTTGCGTGACTTGTGTTAATGTTGCTGACGATGGACACGCCAACGGTCAATTTCTGCATTTGACGAGGCATCTACAGATTTCGATTTAATAACTGTGATCACGTGTCGTGTGCACAGGTGGCTACTACAGCCAACAGCTGTCGAACAAAATCCGTCTGGTGTGCCTCAACTCGGTTCTGTGGTACTCGTCCAATAAGGGGGAGCGACCGGGACCCAGTGACCCTCAGATGGCCTGGCTGCGAGACCAGCTGCACGACGCTCAGCAACGGAAACAAAAGGTGCTGTGGAGGACAAGCAGCTCATCTGCATTTATCTCGCTTTGCTGTACATCCCGCCAAATTGCCTTGCTTAAGAGATCAGTCTGTGTTGGAAAAATACCTTTATACGGAAAGATGATAGAGAGTCCAAGAGGAATAATTTGTTTTCTTTATGTACAAAGTACTGCAGGCCACTTATGGTTCGTCCTAGCAGAAAGAGTTGCATTTCAAAGAAGTGTATTGTAGTTCCTTTGCGGGGGTCTACTGGCTAAGTTACTCGGCTGCTGACGCGCAGGTCGCGAGATCGAAATTCGGCTACTGCGGATGCATTTTCGATGGAGGCGAAAATGCTGTATGCCGGTTTGCTTAGATTTAGGCGCATGTCAAAGAACCCCAGGTGGTCCTAATATCCGGAGCCATTCATTACGTCGTCTCTCATAATCATATGGTGGTTTGTGATGTTAAACTCCACATATCAATCAAATCAAAATCATCAATCAAAGATCACTGTCATGGTACTGTGCTTTCAAAATTTATACAACATATTGCATATGAGTTGTTCATTTTGGGGCTGTTTTAATACAAGTTGCATAGCTATATTGATTATTATTATTATTATTATTATTATTATTATTATTATTATTATTATTATTATTATTATTATTATTATTATTATTATTATTATATTATGAATTTCCAATTAGCTTTCATTCCCCACACACATGCTTGGATTATCCAAGTGAAGGCTGTCCCGTGTACCTGTCAATTAAGTGGCATCTGGAAATCATAATCACTTGTGATACCAAAATGAGGAATATGCAGAGATTTTGCTAAATTATACCAGACAAGCTAGCAAATTTACTGAATAGAAAATTCTGTCCCAAAAAGCAGTTATAGAAAATGGTAGCAAATTCTGTTATGAAATAAACCAAACGGCTAAGTTAAGCGACCACACGATGTATATTTACTATACATTGAAATTAATTAGCTCTAGCCACCAGATTAGAGCATTCAATGCCAGAACGATTAGCAGGCAGCTATCTTTCGTTTGGAATGGAGCAGTCTCCTCCAGCTTTCCTGAAGAAGCTTCAGTTTTGTTCAGTGCATCAGTGCTTCATTTGGCTCAGTAACTTGATGGGGCATTTCCATGGTTTTCACTGCAATCTGCGACAGATATCTGCTGTGACAATGGGCTCTGAAGATTTCGATAATAGGAAGTGCTAATAGGTGACACAAAATGCGAACAGATTGGAATAATTTTACATTATCGCACCGTAGGATTCAATGCAACAGTATTTTTAAGCACGAGAATTCGCACCTCACTGCACCAACTTAGAATATGAGAATGTTCAGGTTAGCTTGGTCTGTGCAATTATAATGAAAAAAAAAGGTACCTATTTTAGAAGAATTTTCGCCTTTGCTCGTGTTTGTTTAATTGTATGTACCACAGTGTTTGAGCCCTTTATGAGAGACACTGATGTTACAGACAATTGGGTATAAGGGACAGCAGTGTGTCTCCGTTAACATAGGGGTCGATCTGAATATGCGTACATAGTACCCTGCTTACAAGGGACACCTCATGTAAGGGACGAGAATTCTTCCCCCGTGCATGTCTCCTATAAAAGGGTTAAATTGCAATGCCCTCTGTGAGGTCGTATGTCCTTGAGGAAAGATTAAATACATTAAATATAAACAAACGCCATCAGAACACAAAAAAACATCGACTTGTGTCTTATTACAAACTTTATGAACTGCAATCGGTATGAACGTTTATCGTGCTTCGAGCATTCTTTCGATTTGACAGCCAACGGACAATATTTTAGAAATGATGGACACAATTTTTTGCTGTCTGTGTGTTGACAGGTGTTCATCTCGGGCCACGTTGGACCGGGCTACTACAGCCGCGCCCTTGTTGGTCATTCTGCATCCGTGGTTTTCTTTGATGACATTAACGAGAGGTACCAGGACATGATTGCACAGTACAAGGATGTTGTGGCTGGGCAGTTCTTTGGCCACCAGCACATGAATGCTTTTGTCATCCTTTCAGACAAGAATGGCAAGTGCTTTTTCTGACCTCATATTATCCATAGACGTTCTTCAGGGATCCTCTTTTTTTCCTTTTCTTCCTGGAAATGGACTTTTGAATTGTGCCTAGAAGTGTTTCCGTGAGAAATTGTCGAATGAGGCCTCTGCACCACTGTGAAATCAGAGGGTGTTTCACAAAGACTTGCATGGTTCTTTGTTATATATTAGCACTTATAGAAATTCAGACCTAAGTAAAGGTTTTGTTATGCTTTCATAACTGTGGCTTAATGTTGAATTGGGGCGGCTGCATTTGAATGTAGCCTCTTAAATATAGACATTTGAAGTGAACACATTGGGACACTTGCCTGAATGGCAAATTGCACTTGTAAAAACAAATGTGGTTGTGCTGTGTTTAAAATTTGAACACTACTCATCTGACTGGCAATTGCGTATAGAGTGAACCCTGATTAATGTGTACCTGCTTTTAATGTGCAACGGTTATAAAGCAATTGTGATGAATTCTTTCATGAGTTTCTATAGAGCCTAATGTATTTGCATACCACTTAAGCCATGGTCACACATAAATGTTAGTTGCATTCATCAACTCATCATGTGGCCGTTGTAACTTAATAAAAGCTTTTAAACTTCCCAATTTCAATCTGAAGGTTGCCACACTCCAACATTTGAAAACTAACAGCAGTGGGGAGAATACTTGCAGTGGGCAGAAGTCTGCCCTTCAGTCTCAGGTAGAAAGTGAGATCGCATGAACGGTTTGACAGCTCTTGCCGGCAACTGTGATTTTCCGTGTTCTCAAATCTGTAAATAATCATTGTGAAAAGTGAGGAGTTCTATAAGCGACAATCTTATATATGATGGCATGCATGCAGGCTCGCCGGTCAGCACGATGCATTTGGGTGGATCAGTGACTCCGTGGGGCAGCAAGGACCCTGTCTACCGCACTCTCTCCGAGCCCACAAACCCCTGCGTGCGACTCTACACGTATCGTCGGTCCACCGGGGAACTTCTCGACTACAGCGTCTACTACCTCGACCTTGACAAGGCCAATGCAGCTGCTGCTTCTCAGGTGACTGCCTGCGACAATGTCAGAGCTCGTGCATTAGCCATCTTTGGCAGTTACATTAAGATCATTAAATGGAACCAAAAAGGGCCCGGGAAGTATGTTCCATTTAGCAGGAGTTTCATTTACCTAGAGATGAACAAAGTTGCAGAACTCAAGCACGAAACCAAAGGCAGTTGTTCCATTTATGCAGTTCCATCTAAGAGACTTCAGTTTATTGAGGTTTACTGTATAACCAGTCAGTGTTTCATGAAATTCTTCTCAACATATTCTTTCGCAACTTGTTCATAATCTCCTCAGCATTGAAATGACTTGTTCTGTTGCGGCACATTTTTTTTTGCATCGTATGTGTGATACTTTGTGACAACGCAGACCCATCAGCAACATCAATATAACTTTTGCATTGTGTGATGCAACTTCCGCCAGTTGTACGGCGTTCTGGTGTAGTGGTGCAGTAAAATAAGATTGTGCTAGCTAGTGACAATGTCTTACTTTGCAAGTCTTTTGCCAATAGTGGTCGATTGTGCACCTTCAATCAGTATCACCCTTAAAATCACAGGTGTGTCTAGCATTTGGATGCCACTAGGGACAACCGTGTCCACAAATCCACAAATTTGCTGTCATGCTGAGCCTGAATAGGTGTGGAAGCAACAGTGCAGATACCTGGTGCATGATGTGCATCTATGAACGAATAAATTCACAATGAAAACAATGTAATTTGCTTTTTTTTCGTACAAAAAGGTCAGGTGGGCTATACACAGCCGAAAAAATTTGACGGTGTAGAGGAGCAGATGCACAGAAATGGCTCGGCCATTGTGTTAGGGCACCACTTAATCAAAATCACAACAACTCATGTAGCTGTGTGCCTTTTAATTGAATGCATGTGGCATGGCATGTAGACCTTGAGCTTGTGCTGCTCCCATAGTCTACTTCTATAGCATCAACCTCAACCAAATGCTGTGTGTTTGTGCAGGCTATTACAGTCGAAACGCTTATAAGAGACATGGATGTAAGCGACAGATGGGTATAAGAGACATCAGTGTGCCTGCGCTGAAATAGGGGTTCATAAGAAAGCGCAAACGTGATACCCTGTTTATAAGAGACTCCTCTTATAAAAAAACAAGAATTCCTCTTTGTTGCTTGTCTCTAATAAAGAGGTTCAGCAGTATAATCTTGTTAAATGGAACTTGAAGTGCCTAGGTATATGTGTTCAATTTAACAGGAGTTCTGTTAACAGCGATCAACAGGGGTAAAACCAATCATATTTTATGCAGCTGGATGAAACTGGATGAAACCAATCATGTTTTAGGGAGCTGTTTCATTTAACCAGCAGTTACGTTTTCCATTTACAGCAGACTCTCAGTAAAAGAAAATTTGTTAAACGGAACTGCTTTAATGGTAACTATTGCTTCTGCAGTGCTTGGTTTCAGGCTTGTATTTTGCACCCTTGTTCACCTCTCAGTAAACGGAACTCCTGTTAAATGAAACATATTTTCCCGATCCCTTCAGGTTTTGTTTACTGAGAGTCTACTGTACTGAGAATCAACTGTATCTGTTTACAACTATCTTCTATGTGTGAATGTGTAGTACGATGTGTGAGAGTCCTGTAATTAGGTCATCCTATGATCATTTGGAAACATGTTGCAAGGCCCTTGAAAGAAAGTCATATTCACATGTTTGTCTCCGTTTTTCATGCAGCAACAGGCCAAGTGGGAGTTTCTGTACTCGGCAAGTAAAGAGTTTGGGCTGCAGGACCTGAGCACGGCATCTATGGTGGAGTTGGCACACCGAATCACTAGCTCACCAGAACTGCTCACTCGGTACATCAACCTCAGCTCGGCACTCAAGGACACCGGCCCGTGTGACGCCGCCTGCCGCAAGACAATGCTCTGCGCCATCCTGGGATCCCGCCACGATTCTCACGCTGCCTGCATTTCCCAAGAAAGCAAAGTTCACACTCTTGCCGTGCAGATGGACGAACATGGCAAGAGCACCACGACGGTTCGCGACGTGCTTGTTGGCTTGACGGTGTCCATTGTGATTGTGGTGGGCATTGTGCTGGTGGTGCGTGCCAAAAGGGCGCGCATGATGCAGGGACCCCGATACGGACGCTTCAGGTGATGCGTATGCAAAGGTAGACTGTTGAGGTTTATGTTTTGTTTTTACCATGCCTGTTGGAAGCCTTCAAGTTCACCTTTATTGCTACTGAGACCGCGGCGTGTGACCAACTTTGCCTTTGTCTTGGTCATTTAAAACATTTGTGTTGAATTCGTTGTCACGATTGTGCGGGACTTTTATTGAAGGCCTTATTTTTGGCACGTTGGCAATATGCTGCTTTTTTTTAGACAGGATATAATGATGCATTAATACAATATTAATGCTTCTGTGTGTACTAGCTGTAGAGAACTGAGCCTTCTGGAACTGTGATCAAGCAAAAAGTGATATATGGGGCTTGTTTTTGTCAGCTGGCTTGCCAATATTGTAGTGTAGTTTGAAAGCAGACAGACATTTTAATTCAATTCACGTTTATTGCACCTGCAGTTTGTTTGGGGACAATTTATGAAGTGATGTTTTGACTTCATTATATATTTTTGAAGCATCGAGTTGAGTAGCACGGTGTAGTTTGTGCAACCTGGCTACTGAAAAATAATTTTTGAAATTCCCATCTACTACAACCAGCCTATTTTGTGGATGGGAAATTTCGGAGCTTTTTTTTTATTGCAACAATTAAAAAACTAGGAAGTTATAAGTAAAAGGTTAAGGTATATAAATAAGGTCATTGCAAAGAAAAAAGCAAGCACTACATGTACAGTCGAGCCCACATATAATGGCCCCACTTAAAACGAACTTTCGCCTAAAATGAACAATATTCGTGTGACCGTGAAAATATACATTGGTTCAATTGGTTCAAGGGCACAAAACTGCACTTACAACAAACGTCTCCTAGCGCTGCTAATCGGTTATAGCAAACGGAGTTGGTGCTCTGCCAACTTCCAGGGAAACCACTTTCGACCACCGATCAGGCAACGGCAAGGTGCCCATACATTCTTATTGTTAAACGCCGACCCTGCCTCCGCGCCCCTCTAGTTGCTGCTCTCCCTGACCGCTTTTGGTTACCCACCTCTCCGTCCTTTGTGCCCCCGCTACATTGAGCACCCCGCATCGCCAGACGAGGCCTATGTTTTCACACTGCCATCGATCTTCGAAGACCGGTCGGACATCTAACCTGTTTTTGATCGCTGGTACTGTCGTTGGTGTTGCCGGCCTAGAGTGACCAGGCCATTTGCTAACATCGTCGGCCATCGACTGTATCCGATAGTCTGCGTCTAGTGCACGCACGTACGCTACCCCACCGACTCTAGTAATTCGCGATTCCTTTCCTGTTTAGGACTTGTTCTTTCTCACTTTGCACTTGGCTCAGCATGCCCTCCTCCGCTTGCGTGCGGAAGCGTGAAAACGGCTGTTAATTTGCACGGAACGGATCGCGAAATATTAAAGTTGGTGAGGCCACACAAACCCTCCAGCGCAACAAAACGATTTTTTGACCCTGACCGCTGATTCTTTTAACACCGCCACGCACACTGATCCAGGCGGCCGTGCTTTGACTTCTGCGCGCGCGCAGGGACTCTCAAGTTTTTCTATGTGCGAGTTGCGCGTTTCGCGGACCTTTCAAGCAAGCTACCCAACTTGCCTCCTTCCCGTGTGTTTTGGTTTTCAAGGTCACCCTTTCGCCGCATCCTTCCCTCTCATCACTTTATCGCAACTTCTTGCCCTTCTCTCGCAAATCTGCTCTCGTCTCTTGATCACCACCCCTTCGCCTGTCTCCACCGCTCCGCGACGCCAGCCACGCTGGCTCGAATTAGTTTTGTTCTCTGACTGGAAACAAGCCCAGAGCTGTTCCGTGCGTTCTGGCATGTGTGTTGCATGTGCGTGTCTTGCTTGCTCTTGGTGGGCGTGTGTGGTCAGGATGGCAGACAGGAGGACTTGCACGCTTTTTCCTGCCGCTCAACAAAACCTCAAAAGTGTGACCGCTTGTCTTGAGCGTAATCCGCGCGTTAGGTACCGCGTTGCAGAGCACTTGCTCATAGCTGTTGACCACCTGGCAGCAAACTTGCCGCTTTGGGGGTCCCGGTATTCAGCTGTGCAGATGGTTAATATTTCGTGGGCAGCAGTGGCGGCTAGCTACATGCGCACGAAACCATCTTCGCAAGGCCGACTTCATGGACAATGGGCCCGATGTCGAGCTTGAAGCTTCCGAACAGGATCACTCCGGCAGATTTGTGGCAGCGCGTCGTCGACTCCAACCTGGAGAGCGGGTGGGACATCTGTTGCGATGGTTTAATTACGGCCGATGATGATGCCGACACTGTGGAACCGTGCACGAATTAAGGCATTGTGAATGAAGTACGTGGCGAGAGCGATTTGGAGGAATCGGATTGCGAGAACGACGAAACTTTGGAGCCAGTGCCTCATGGTGCTTATGCCACGAGTCTCAACGAACGAGCACCTTGCCGTTTTAAATTAACTCAAAACCATCCTTGTCGCTTCTGCACTTCAAAACACGTCCATCACGGACTTTTTTGCGCAAAAAAAGTTTGTGTTTTCGCTCGTAACTTTTTTGAAAGCTGTGTTTCATTTACTACGAACTTCGGTATACAGCGAACAGATGCCGCGTCACGCTCAGGTTCGTTATAAGCGGGCTCGACTGTACACACAGTATCATGTTAAGGCACATTTAAAAGATCCTTAGTAGAAAGCCTTTATTTTTGCATATGTGATTTTTTTATATTGATTATTACATTGCCTCTAGGGGGAAAAAAAGCTGTTCAGTTATTTTACATGAATTCTCCTTTGATATATTTTTTTAAACTTTGTTATACTTATAAGTTGTGCCCTTTTTATAGTAATCCCTAATGGGATTGGCATTATGTACAAAATAAACAAATAAATAAAGTTTACTTAGTACTAGGGGTTTCAAGACATCAAGTATTTCAGCATAATTACTGAAAGTTTATGTTTTCTTATAATGAAATTGTAATCCAAAATATTGCGCATATTCATGAGTTATCTATAAGAATTTAGATACTTCATGATCATTGGCGCAATTTCACATGAAGGATGCCTTCAAAAACCATCTTGAATATGCCCCGCCGCGGTGGTCTGGTGGCTAAGGTACTCGTCTGCTGACCCGCAGGTCGCGGGTTCGAATCCCGGCTGCGGCGGCTGCATTTCTGATGGAGGCGGAAATGTTGTAGGCCCGTGTGCTCAGATTTGGGAGCACATTAAAGAACCCCAGGTGGTCGAAATTTTCGGAGCCCTCCACTACGGCGTCTCTCATAATCATATGATGGTTTTGGGACGTTAAACCCCACATATCAATCAATCAAATCATCTTGAATACAGAACAAAAGTTATGAACTGTGGGCCCATGTCATTTGGCCAGCAGTCACTGTATGCACGGTGCACTTGGGAGTGTGCATCAAGAATCAAGGAATCAAATATGATTTTACTGGACAACAGGAAGCTATTCCCTCTATTTGGCACTTGGAGATGCAGGAACTGAAAGGCACTAGCTGACACACTTGCAACAAAGCGTGACAAGTTTGCGGCACACTAAAGGCACACTTTCCACAACTGCGTGAAAAGGCAGAGCATGTCTGTGTATAGCTCTAATGCGATTCACGTGGAGAAAATGAAGCGAAACGGAACACAAGCAGAAGGGATGCCAATCATAAGTGAACACTAGTTCCCGGCTGAATTCTTAGAAGATTTAGGGTGAAGAGAAGTAGATAGGAAATTACTAAAAAAAAGGCTATTTGTCCTTTTTCGTTTGCAGCTCCCTACTTCTCATTTTTCGTACCAAATTTTCCAAAGTAACATATTTGAATCTATGAAGCCATCAGCAAATTTGACTAAATGTCGATACATACAAGCATTTTTACAAGTAGCAAAAAATAGAAACGCGAATTTTCTGATGTTTTGATATCCTTCAGAGTATGCTTCTTAGAGGAGTTGTGGACCTAGCATGTAAATTATTCGTATAAAAAGATTGTAAAATATTTTTTGTACAACATTTGAGTGCAGCTTTTAAACGGGAATACACAATGCTGTAGCCTGAAACACACAGAGGTAATACTAGCATTCCCTTTTTCCTGACCATTTCAGCCCAGCAATGGAAAAGCTTGCATGAGAATAGCGTGTGCACTTAACTTGTGTACTCGGAAACTTTTTTAAGACAGTCAGAAAGCTATTCGTTGTGCGTGGTGACTGCAGGCAGAGGATTACTTCATTATTGATTGACTGTATTGGTGTGTGTGTGCAAGGGCTACAACAAAGGCGAGCAAAGTCTGGTTTGGTACAATGGTACAACAGCATTTGTTGCAGTTGTACAGCCATATTATCAGCAGTGACTGTTGATTGTCATGTACAGTTGTGTTGTTAGTATATTTCATCATAAACGTAAACACTCAGCCTTGTCAATGTCCCAGTGCCTTTTGAAAACATGTGCTAGTAATTCAACGCATTGATTGTCCAAGTAGCAAGGCTTGTATACATACCGGTAGACTCTGGGAGTAGTTAGCACATGAACATTGTTGCTTTGCCATGCAAAATTGATCTAAGATGTCTTGTAGGGAGATGTAGTGCTGGAACAATGGGCGGTTGATAGCTAAGTGGCACGTGAAGATACAGTGTCATATGTATATCATAACACTTGCATTTAATGTCACTGTGTGAAACTGGGATTGTTAGTTTCTGGTGTATACATAGTTGAATGAACAGTGTAGACAGTACAAAAAGAGGTAGAATTCCATGCACGTACAAACACAGTGCTTTAAGTTGGCTCATTCATGAAGGGTCTTGTCATTTTGTGAGAACTGCAGCATCCAAACGAATTTCAGGAACTTAGTTCTTTTGGTAGTGGCATGGCATGCGTGAGAGCTAAATTTTCAGGCATTAAATGTACAGGCTATAATTATTGTTTTGTACCCATGTGCAAGGCAAAAGAGTTCTAATTTTTGTGCATCGACAGCAGGTGTTTCTTACGTGCATTGCAGTTTATTAGAGTGCATTACAGTTTAGAGCTTTCTAAACACAGTCAACAGTAAAAACCTGTTTGATTTCTGTGAAAATGTTTATGCTTTTCTGATTTTGTACACTGAAGCAATAGTGGGTTGTTGTGCATGACTGCTAAGGTGGAGACTATTCCTGCCAGTTGTTGAAGCTAGTCGTTGTTCTGCAGAACTGCATTGTGGTTTGAATAAACCCTTGCTAGACTTACCCCAAATGACTGTTTGTTTAGATGTTTGTTGGTAAAATACAGGAAGCATTCAATTAGTAACAGTGGTAGTTTATATATTTGTACATTTGTGATGCTATTTTGCACAGACAACACTGTAATTTAGTGTTTGTTATAAACATGTCTTGTGAATATGAGTATTGGCCCTGGTGTGAAATTCCAAACTATGCAATTTTTACAGCTTTTGCACAGATGGGCCTTGTGCTGGCAGGAAAATGGACGATGATTATGGTACTTCCGAATGTGAAATTTGAGCGCAGCTACATGTGTTTTTTTTTTTCTAGGGTCCTGTGAGGGCAGCGGCAATAAGCTTTGGCCTTGACAACATGAACACCACGATGTTCTCAGTAACGACACCTAGCTTCTCTTTCGGCAGCGGGAACTGCAGGGGCTATAAGATTTTGCTTTGGCAGTGCAGATTGCAAATACTGTAGTAGTGCCATCTCATTGTCTCGTGTGGCACTCTGCTTTTCTGCTCACCCCTTCCTCTATCCTTTTGCCGTGCTTGCTGTTATTCTTTGCAGTGTTCATTCATTCTATTGGTTAGGACGATGGACAAGACACACTAACGCACAACGCAGGAACAGGCACCTGAGAGCTGTGCTGTACAATTGAAAAATCTGGCATACAGATCTGGTAATGTCGACTGACTGGGTAGTTTTAGGGGTGAAACT
The DNA here is from genome assembly GCA_013436015.1 of Rhipicephalus annulatus. Classification (NCBI taxonomy): domain Eukaryota; kingdom Metazoa; phylum Arthropoda; class Arachnida; order Ixodida; family Ixodidae; genus Rhipicephalus; species Rhipicephalus annulatus. The sequence goes on from WOVY01003142.1 coordinate 25,313, forward strand.
CCTCAAGGTCAAGGCTTGCCCTTTGGTGGCGTTGGCATGCGCCGTAGCCGTGATGGAAATTATGATGATGATGATGGACAATGACCGGCTTGTGCAGTACATGGCATGTTGATGCATGTACTGTACTGATGTTCTGAGTCATTTCGTATTACTGGAAACAGCCAACAACCACCAGGGGAATGTGCACAGATCTCGTCTTTGCCAACTTCAGGCTAGATACGATACAACAAAGCAGTAACAATGAAGGCAGAACGAAATTCACTACTCAAGACAAAATACCACTTATGACCAATCAACCTTGTACTGTAGACTCCTATTCAACGAAATTCTCCTAAATGAAATTGCTGCTTAAATGGAACAACTTCCACTAATATGTTTGGTTGCGTACTTGAATATATACCCCTATTTATCTCTCAATAAAAAAAACTCCTCTTAAAGGAAACATATTTTTCTGGTCCTTTCAGGTTTTGTTTAAAAGGAGTCTACTGTATATAATTGTACACCACTTTGTCACTCAGTTACATGTGTGGATGGTCAGTGTCACGGGTGATCGAAAGTAATGCCAAATACTAATCCCAATGCTTTGCCCATTTCTCATCATTAGCTTTGTGTATATGCCGTGTTTTTTCTACAATTGACTAAAGAGCTGATTACCGGAACATAAACAATCATTTGCCTTGTATGCTATGCCCATCAGATGTCTTGTGATGATGATCTTCATAAAAAAGGTTTGCTTCTTTGAGTAATCTTATAGTTGCCTGACTGGTCAACTGCCGTGCCATGCCAGTTGTGCTCATGTGCAGGGCCATCCTGCTTTTGTCAAATCGGGCTGAATGAGATGGCAATGACTGACAGTGCACAGAACCAACTTACCAAAAAGATGCAAATATATTAGCTTTCAACAGTTCTTTACCATCCGACAGAGAAAAGGTTTTCATGGGAAGCCCAAGATAAGCATCTCATTGGTTAAAAAATGGTCTCGTGATTGATTTACTAATGCCACAATGAATTCATTATTCTTTTAGTTGAGGCTAGCCATGCAGTGAAGGACACGGGCTCCAGCCAACATTGCTACCAGTCCGCTGATGTCACTTGCTCAACAGTAAAAAAAAAAAGAGTGACAGTTTTATCTACAATATTGTTACTGAGCTTGTGTGAATATTCGAACGAATATTACAGTACTCAAATTTTAACTATAGAAAATTTCGAAGTATTCAAAATGAACAAATAAACAAGCTGCAATAACCGCCTGTAAAGATGGTTTCACTGCGGTGAAAGAGTGCTATACCGTGAACACCTAAAAAACATGCGCTCTGCCGCGAAGCCCCACTTCAATGTGGGGTTTCACATCCCTCGCATCAATTCATAATATTTTTAATTTGTTAACTTACTATACCGGCTTTTATGCTCTAAATAGAGAAAATATTAAAACGTACGATATTTTCACAGGTTATTACTAGAGGCCATATTTTTAGGCATTAAACAAGCTCGTTTAGGGCGCCGAAAATGGGCAGGCGTAACAACGTTTTAGATATCCAACATCGTAAATATATGCCAAATTAATTTGTACATACATGAAAATAACTCCAGAACAAAGATGTGCACGACCTGTATTTACAACAACAAAGCAAGAATTAATATTTATGTGAACAGAAAGGCGTTTACAGTTGGACATAGCCGTGCACGTGTTTTTTGTCACGCGTGGTCCACAGGGCATTGTATTCCGTCCCATGGTCAGTCAAGTATCCGCAGTCTAATCAACACGCTACTGGATCTCTTTCTTTTAGGCCTAGCTGGGAAGGGCACAACAGATAGCGAAACCGCTAAAAAACCGGAAGGAAGGGATATGCCTCGTATTGTTCGGGCCGAATCGTGTGTCGAGGTGCCGATAAACACCTTAAACAGTTCCTAAAACACCAAGGTGCAAATGCAGTCGTGACGTTGTAGTTGTGCACGAGTCTAGAACGAACACATAGCCGTGAGAATTTTTGGAAATGGTGCCGTACGGTAATAGCGGAGCCAGTCACATAGGCACCTGAGAACTCCGTTTAACTCCCTCGTAATAACGTGAATGAAGATGCGGTTCGTGTCACACGGTCTTTCTTACGCCAAAGAAGTTAAATGGAACGTTTTGCAAAAGGAGTTTGGTCGTCTTTGCTTGCGGCGAAATGGTATACTTTTTTTCTCAGCAATTTGAGGTTATCTAAAAAAAAAAACTTTGAACACTAAACAGCCGCGGTCAACACAACGCAACGTTACTAGACTAGGTAATCTAATCTAGTAACGTTGGCACAAAGTGTGTGATTACTTTGTTTATTTTTGACTGACCACCTGCTGTCATATCCACTGCAGCTATGCAGGTATGTAGTAAATAAATGAATGAATAAATAAATTTGCTACATGATCAACTCATAGCGTGCGTTCATCGGCTCACCTACTGGCCGAGTGCTCCTCCTCCCTCTTCGAAGAGGAAGAGCAGTGAGCGGGCAAACAGGCTTACAGCTGTTGTAGATGAGCGGGCGGCACGATGTGTCACGGCGAACGTTTAAGCGATGAGGACTGCTGAAGGGGCCAGAGAGGAGAAGGTAAATTGTTTCTTGGAATTTGTGGGGTGCTCGTGGCTCGCAGCTCTGCCGCGTTTTGTCATTGCTTATTGTGACAGCGTTCTGAGCTGAAAGCATTCGCTGCAAGGAGTGCAGTTGCCAACTATTCTTTAATCACATATGCATGATAGGAAGGCACACTAACGAATCGTTAAGGCTCGTTATAGAAACGCGATTCATCGCAATGTCTGCATGGTGGCACGTGTACCATTACCAGGAAAAGAAATAAAATATTTCAGTTTCCCAAGATTTGCTTTAGATACACGATTTCTGGTTTGAGCACGTGGTTCGTTACGCGCCATGTTAGGGTATATGTATTGTTGATTCTCGGAATAAACTGCATTGTTGAAAGTTAGTGCTGTGTAATACGTTACGTGCCTACTTCTCTATCTCTCCTGGATGCGCTATACCTCAGATATTATGCCCAACCAACAAGCCCGCCGTGCAACCTTAGTTCTGCGAGGCGACGACAACGCGAGCACAGTTCGGTTTTGTCAGCTGCATACAGCGTGCTAGTCGTCGTTGACGTCGGGGAGGAAATCGATTTGGGGCATGTCAGATGCTTCACGCGCCGGCGGGCCGGAATCAAAAAGCGATGCTTCCGCGCTCAGCTGCAATAATCGCAGAACGTGTCACTGGTAAGCTCAGGCGAGCTGGCACAGCTCGATTCCGTGTCGGATGACATCGCCAACGTGCTTTTCGCGCGTCAGAAGAGGCACGTGAGCTATGTTGGCACCCTGGCCAGCCGCGGCGAGGTGTAGCGGATTTCATGACGTCGTCGGCGACGGATTCTCGTGCCGTCATCTAATATCCACCATGAATGACGGAGCAGCTTTCTGTCTCGGTTTCTGTTTTGACTCGCCGCTTTTGACGAGTGCCTAGGCAAAATGAACCACCCTATCTAGCTTTTGCAGGACTGTCAATACTATTTGAAAACAGCATTATCTCAGCATATAGTCGAAAATGCGCCGTAGTTCTCTTTTAAAGGGACCAACAACCAATTTTCATTGCCTATTTTTTTTTTTTTACCGCAACCGAAAGCTTACCTGTCAGTGAGCCTATCACGTTCTGGGCAGCTGTTGGTCTCTTTATTTTTTAAACTTTCATTATTCTTTCTTTCACAATGCGGAACAAACTCAAGCAGCCACGCTGTGCAAGCCGGCAACGAGCGCGGACGGAACTATGAACAATGAAGCTGCTCACCGAGGAACTTTTCCGTTCCATCATGGAACACCGTGAGGAACTTAACGAGCTTCTAAAGGGAGTCACATCGCAGGCGACGGAACCGACGAGCAGATCTTCCATATCCCATGTCTACTTGTGCCTATAATAGAGGGCGTTGTAACCAACGCCGTATCGGGAGCTCTTCGAGACGGTATGCCGATAGCGGCTAGCAAAGTCAATGTATCTTCTGATGCGTCACTTATAGATTTTCCTAAAATTAACTAGAGCGGGCTCTGGCGCTGCGATCGTTCAGCGACCATAGGAATTATGGGTAGTACATGAATTTGCCAAGTCTTCACACTTACGGGCTGCAAACCGCACTTGTGGCTTCGTTTATTTCAGTGTTTCAGTTTTGTTTCGAATAAAAGAACAAACCGTTTTGAACTTCGTGACCCGATTCAAATTGGTGAGCCTAAAAGATAAAGGGACATTAATGTCAAATAATAATTTACGTCAGATTGAAAGCTCAATGTATGACAACAACGTCTAAAATGACAATATTATTAACAGCAGTGCCCTACTTACCGGGAAATTAAGGTAAATGCAGTAGGACATCCTCAAAACGATCCCGATGACGTCAGACGAACCACTTACAATTAATCAGTAATCACTAGTAATAGATCTAGCTGCACTAAATAACAAACCTTCCGTGCATCAGGAGACGTAATAAAATGCTGCTTGTTCGTTTCTGTTTGATTCATGGAAAAAAAAAAAGAACCGTCGGACATTATGGGGAAAGGCACGAGTGGTTCGAAAATTCAATTTTCGCCTGCATGGTTACACTGGACAGGTCATGTCATCTAGCGAGGCCCAGTTGAACCAAAACACCTACGGGACTACGTCTGCCAGCTGGGAGCCAATGGCAGGAAACTGGTCAATGGCCGTTGTTGCTGCAATGGCTCCCACTGCTTTCATTCTGCTGCTACTAGTATCGGCGGCCGCGCAGTAAGGCCAGGCATTGTTGTGCACGGCAACAGTGACGTGAGACGGTCCGCTTCTAGAGGCGGGTAATTTGAAGTGCGCTAACCAGACGCAGACCACTAAAACGCAATTTTATTTCAAAATAAGTCTTTCCTCGGCCCAAAAGTAGCACTACGAGGTTTCTGGACCGATATTTCAACAATCAACGTAGACTTGATAAGTGTCTTTAGTGTCCTCTTAAGGTGGTGAAGCGTAACTGATTAACTACTGCTGATTGTTGTTTCTTGTCAAAACAGCTTCGAGCCATGCGAAGCCATACGGTACATGAAGTACAAAGATTAGGCGAACCCATGTACTATATACCCATAATTCCCATGCTCGCTGAAGCGCCACAAGTTGCAGCTCCCATAGACAATATAGCGCCACAGTTCCATATAATGCATAAAAAGGAAACTCTATTGCGTCCCATCACAAGAATAAGCTGCTCCGCATCTTCTATCTGAAAGTGACCTGCTTATTGAGCTGTGAAACGATCTCTTGAACTGCAACCGCCGTAGTCGGGATTCGAACACACGCTACCGAGCTTAGCAGCGCCTCCATTTTTTGATGCGCTGCCATGTTAGACACCGAGCAAAAAAAAAAAAGAAACAACACAGAGTGATGCTTTTTTTGCCGCGTGACACCTTACGTACTAAACTATTTTATCACGTGGTCGGCAAACGCTGGAGATGGAGACAGAATGTCAGGTGGGCAGAACAGATTAAGAAGTTTGCTTCAATAGATCAGGCGTCGACAACACAAGCAGAAGAGGTTGCCATAGCACTCGCAATAAAAGAGGGATGGACGCGAAACACTCCATTAACAATCATTACAGATTCGCAAAAAGCTTGCAGAAACTATCTAAAGGTAAGTAATTTGGAGCACAGGCCCTCCGTATACTGGTTGGAACAGGATCGGACCCCACAGTAAAATACGTACAGGCTGTGACTTGGGCACCGGGGCACGAGGGCGTGACAGGGAACCTGCACGCGGATGAGGCGGCTCGAGGCTTCACAAATCACCGAGCCACTCAAGACAATGCAATAGATGACCCTACACCCCTGGACCCTTGTTTCCCAACGATTCTAAAATACTACAGGGAAAAAATAGGCAGCTCTATTCACGTCCTCATAGCAAGCTCAGCGCTGCGGAGGCAACAGCGCTAATTAGAATACAGGCTAACATAAATCTGCCACACTCTTCACCTGATCTACCCCACGGCTTACAGAGATATATGCCCATAGTGTGGAGCCACCCCAACATTCTTTCACATCACGTGGGAGTGTGCAGAGCACGACGAAGAACACGACACCAATAGCACATGGGAGGAATGGGAGGCGCTCCTGTCTATAGCCCAGCCCTGGTGGGTCAGCTGCGACTGATCCACAGAGCTGAACGGATGGCTCGCGCCAGTGGGGCCCTGGAATAGGGGCACCACCCTGCCGGACACACTTCGCTCTTCACCCTGTATATTCCTCGGGGCACTGGAGTTCAAGCCTGTCTGTATTATGTACATAATAAAGTTTTCTACTACTACTACTACTACTTGCGGGTGTAACGTAGCAAGCACAGGACCAGGTTGACTATCGGAACATGGGACGTTTGCCCTGCTGTGAGCGCACAGTAAGAATGATTGGTTGATTGATATGTGGGGTTTAACGCCCTAAAGCCACCATATGATTATGAGAGACGCCGTAGTGAAGGGCTTCGGAAATTTCGACCACCTGGGGTGTACAGTAAGACTGGTGGTCATGGTGATTATGACGATGATGATGTCGTTATGTGCGTGGAAACATAGGAATGTTAGTAGGTCCGCGCCGCTAGTAGCAATGACGTCGAAAAACGAGCGCTTTAATTCCTCCTTTTGTTCATGACAATAAGAATATAAAATATGAGACGAAAAAACAGACAAATAACAAATATGTACGTAAAGCAAACCATGTGCTAACAAAAAAAAACAAATTAAACGCGCGTGTTTGTGGTCATGTTAGAAGCATTCAGAAGGGCGCCCATGCCCGAATGCGACGCGGTCATCAGAATCGCATGTATAACCGCATCGTTCTTTTCCTTCTGACTATAACGATAAAAGCGACTCCGGTGACCATTACTAACAGGAGGACTGTCGCGTCTAAATACGCGGGGATAGTGGCTTCGGCGCGGTTCGTCCTCCGAAGTAGTCGAGCTCGACGGGGACTGTCCTTCCGGGCGAGACACGCGGCATGCGAATTGGGCCGCGAAGCCAGGGCGGCGCACAACATGGTTCGCCGGCAGACACTGCCGCACGGCCCGGAGTCCTTGAGGGACGAACTGAGAGCGATGTAGCGCGACAGCAGGTCCGGGGAACTGGCGATTCGCTGGGCCAGATCGACCATAGCGGCCGTGCTCAGGTCAGGTACGCCCAGGTCGTTCCTCGCAGAGTACAGCAGCTCCCACTGAGGCTCTTCCTGGACGACGCCAGGCAGCGTAGGTAAGGTTGCCACCCTTTCCCGAGAAAAAAAAAAAGAAAACGGCCCTTCGACGGAGGGTGAGGGGCAAGTGTTGACAACAGACGCTATAGCGTCTGTTGTCAACACTTGACATATGTGTCAAGACATATGACATATATGACAAGACGAAGGCTTGGCATATATTGAGAGAAAAATAAACCTAATGTAAAAAAAAACAGCACGATGAGCTGACCGACTAGTCTATACTTGCTGGCATAGAATTATACCCGTGTTTGGAATGACGCACTGCTTACTTCTTTGAATGTGGTGCCCTTCGTTCAACAAGAAGAGTTCTCTTTGGCGCGCTGAGTATGCCATGTCACAGCTGGCTGTGCTAAGTGTGGTTTTGTCTGCGTTAATATAATCACCAAGACGCTCGAAGAATAAGACGTAGAAGACATGCTTTAATATCACCATCAAAACGCTCGAGGGAGAAGCGCGCACTGCGTATACGCTATACAGTTGTCTATTGGCTATATGTGCGTTACGCCAAGCGACGACGACAGCACACGACAACCTGGCCCAATAAAGCGCACCACACTTAAAGTAAGGGCAAGCGGGGTTACATGATCTGCACCTTCTGAGCACAACTGCTCCTATGAGATCTACGTACCGGGATTGTTTGCATTGACAAAACTCAGTCATGGCTAAAATATCGTCATTGCTAAAATGCCCATAGGACACTAAAGTGAAGAAATTAGTTCATACTGATAAGTCATAATTAGAAAATTCTCGTGTCGTTAATGCTCAACGTCATATACGTTTAGAAGCCTATATAATGGTGAACATCATATGTTTGTTTATAAGTGGAAAAAATCCATACAAAATGTCACCCACTTTTTTTTTGCGTATATTTTCATATACTGAGCGGTGTTCTCGCAGCAAGCGTGAGCGGTATTTTTGGTGTTGTGGAAGAGCAATTTACTAATACGAGATAAAAATATCGCTTTTTTTAGTGTTTCGCTAATGTCAAGTAAAGCAGCTAGCGGTTACCTGGTTTAGGGCGTCTGCATTGGCCTTTTCCAAGTCTAGATAATAGACAGTGTAGTCGAGGAGCTCTCCGGTGGTGCGTCGGTATGTGTAGAGTCGCACGCACGGATTAGTAGGCACCGACTCGGTACGGTAGATCGGATGGCTGCTGCCCCACGGCGTGACAGATCCAGCCAGTTGGACAGAGCTCACAGGTGTGCCTACGCACGAATGCATTACATTCCATACTGCCGTTTATTACAGGAACCCATCTTCCGCGCACGCGGGAGGAAGGGGGGGTTCCCTTCCTCCCGCGTGCGCGGAAGATGGGAAGTCTGCAGATATCGACTTTTATATTTGTTGCTTTATTTTAAAATAATTTTAGCTGCTCTCGCGAAATCCGTTATATTTACTTGCGCTGAAACCTATGTGGTTAACCAATAACGCAGAAGCTAAAACGTAGTTTTTTTTTTCAAAAGGGCCATTCGTAATAATAACAAAAAAATTATCTGAACCTGAGATCACGAGTGTTGTCTACCACTCCACTCCGCTTTAAGAAAAGTTGCATTATTTGAATGGTTACGCGTCCATTATGACCAACTCGGCGCAGCGGCCGCGTTATCAATTCTGATGGCAGTCATTTGGAAATGGAGAGTTTTCGAAAAGCTTACGCAAAACTTGAGCCACAGTTTAAACTGAGCCACAGTTTAAAAATATGCCGGAAGACGTAATCACGACGTGACCAAATGCATGTTTCTCACCGTTGCCTGGAGTTAGTCAGACTATTTTTTTTGTTCTCAAATATTATTTAATTAGATATGTTCAATTAACTAACTTTTCAAAAAATGAAGATAGATAAAAATCAATAAAAAAGTTGTAGATCGGTTTGCAAAACGCCCGATTATAACGTTCTGAACTTTATATCTGTTAGGTATTAGTGTTTTTCTGCTAATTGCAAATGCCCGCGAAATATACCACGTGACAAAGCCGCCCGTGCGCCAGTGCGCGCAATACTTCTAGTGCTCCATAACGTTCCGCGTACGAACGACTATAGCATTTGCCCCATTGTACTGTCTCGGCAGGGCCGCAACGATGGGGGTGACTTTACGATGAACCCGTTTTGCTATCGGGCACAAAAACGATAACCTCTGGCTTCTTATCGCTGTCATGAATCGGTGCGAGGGAAGCGTGTCGTTCGCACGCGGAATGTTAGAAAGCACTAGAATCATTGTGCGCAGTGACGCGCGAGTAGATTTGTCACGTGATATTTTTTTGTATTTAGCAAGCATTTGCAATTAGCAGAAAAAACACTAATACCTAAACAGATACAAAGTTCAAAACTGTCTAATCAGACGTTTTGCAAACCGATCTGCAACTTTCTCATTGAAATTTTTATCTGTCAAACATATCTAATTAAACAATATTTCAGAACACAAAAAATAGTCTAACTCCAGGCAACGGTGAGCAACATGCATTTGGTCGCGCCTTAATTACGTGTTCCGGCATATTTTAAAACTCTGGCTAAAGTTACATGGGACACACTGTATAGCGTTAGCGTTCGTCGCTCAATAGGAACCCGTAATAGGTAAGTGTATGGCGCATGCGCAACGAAAACGCAATGCTTTGCGTACGTTATTCGAAAGCTCTATATTAACTGTGCCCAATGTAGTCCTAAAGAGGCTGCAAAAAAATTATTAAACCAGTTCCACGTCTTGAGAATTGTCAGTCTGCGAAAGTGTAAGCGCGCGACTGAATGCAATAGTAGAGCACCATCATCATTTCGTTTTATTCACTCCGTTATGAACACCGCCACTACTACTACTACAACTACCACTACTGCCACCACTACTACGACTACCATTACTACTGACACCCCACCACCACTACTGCTACCATTACCACTACTATACTGTTATTACTACCACCACCACCACCATTATCGCCGCCACTGCACTACGACTAGAATGGCGACGGTTCAGGGTAGACTAAGTCAGCTTCGCTGTAATAACAGAAGCGCTGCAATGACACGGCGCGGTAAGCTTTGACTTGCCACCGTGCCATCGGCCGCTTAGCAAACTTGATCCATGGCGGGTCTCTCCCCTTTACAATCATGCATTGAAGCGTGGACACTTTGCCGGCTCACCGTTCCTGTCGGACAAGAGGGCGAAGCTGTTGCTGTGTTGGTGGCCGAAGAACTGCCCGGCTACGACGTCCCTGTACTCGGCGATCAGGTCCTGGTACTCGTCGTTGATGTCGTCGAATAACACCGGGCGAGCGGCTTTGCCAGCGATAGAGCGGACAAAGAAGCCAGGTCCAATGTGTCCCGATATGTACACCTGCGAGAGAAACAGAATTATTCGTTACTGATTTAATTTAGTGCCGTTGAGTGAGCTAGGTTACGTGAACATCCTCTTCGCAAGCGTCTTTAACCCCGGCACAGCCAAGGGGAGGGGGGCTCGTCTCGAGAATTTTCAGTTTTGCACGCATGTACGAACACGCACAGATCACACATACGAAAAAATAGAACATCACCGCCCACAGAAAAAAAAAAGTATTTGGCTACACCCCTCTTCCCCAACAAAGCGCCTTTGAGTATGCCCTCGTAAACTGCCACAGGAGTTTCAGCGTAAATACAACGTAACCTAACCAAATTTGCTTTTTGTTGCTTGTTAGATAAGCATTTCCAATGACCTGTAGTTTTGATGTGGCTAACAACACCCAAATACTAATCGTGTTTTGATGTGCAGTGAATACGTGATGCACTGCCGTTCGCGCATGCGTGGTGCGGCGCACATATTTCTGCGGTGCTCTCGCAAATAAATGAGCTGCGAGCGTGACGCTCTTTTCCTGCGCTTCTTCGTTGTTCTTGTGGTGTCTTAAGCGTCTAGAATTTGCCCTCACAATGATGTGCCAACTAGACCAGCAGCGAGTGCTTCTAACCAACCTAATCCAATTCCACCCAGCCCACATAACCAAACCGAAGCGTCGTGCATGGTGTGTTCACACAACTGAGGAATTTACAGGCTGATTATCTAACACTTGTAAAACTAGTAATTGTCAAAGTTACGTGTCCCAAAACCACGCTAAGATTACGAAAAATGCCGTATATTGGAGGGCTGCGCCAATGACGAGGGCGCGCGCAGATTTTTATTATTCTTTTTTTTTTGGAAGGAGGACCCATCGTAGATTTCGGAGGGGGGAGGGGTTAACACCATAAAATGTTCCATTTGTCGCTTTGTCTGTCATAGCGAAAAAAATTGGGGGGAGGGGGACATGGACTCGGTGTGCCATCCCCTGGCTACGCCACTGCCGCCTAGGGTTCTTTAACGTGCACCTAAATTTTTGTACACGGGCCTGACGCATTTTTGCCTCCATCGAAAATGCGGCCGCTATCTTCGGGCCAGTAGTTCAACACCATAACCACACTTGTAAAACGTAACAGCCCTGCCCATGAACGAACCATAACATTCGATGGCGGCGAAAATGCTTAAGGCCCGTGTACTTGATTGCCGGAGCTCTCCACTACGCATTGTCTCTGATAGTCATATCGTGGCTTTGGTACGTTAAACCCCATAAGGTATTATTATCTTTACGATATTAGTATACGGTTCCTAAACAAAACGACAATGTCAACGGTTGTATGGCACCACAGTCCGTGCCTTCTGTCCTAGACGCTGCGCGTCGTGCAGTTCTTCTTTCAGCCAAGCCATCTGGGGATCATTGGGTCCAGGATGCTGGCCCTTGTTGATGCTGTACCAGAGAGCAGAGTTGATGCACACCAGCCGAATATTCTTCGACAGCGACCGGCTGTAGTAGCCACCTGTGTAGAAAACGTCTAAATTATGGCAAATGATTTGTTCGTAAGTTCGCAAGGCAGAAGAATATTTATAAAAGAAAAGTTTTTGCAAATTAGTTAAAAAGCGCATTAGAAAGTTATCATCGCTGCGGCAGTGTCTGCGGCGGTGCAATAGTTTTTTGATAAGTTTCAAAATATTTCGCACGGATTTCCTTTTAGGTTCTTGCTGCAAACGTGTGGATGATCGGCCTATCAATCAATCAATCAATCAATCAATCAATCAATCAATCAATTTACCTTCCACAGGACTGATTTGCTGCAAATATAAAGAAAGCCTTTTACTGATTACTACAGCAAGCTAACTAACGAAAGAAGTGCCAGAATTAGGACACGGTCCCAAGCAAAACCAATGAAAAAGCCTACTTCTCATACTGCTTCTTCAAATAAGTGCGCGACAGCCTTGTTCATCCCCCCCCCCCCTTTACACGGGCAAAAAGCGTGGCAGAACGCTTTTTATCGAACGGTGCGTCAGTCGAGATAAACCGTTCAAAGTGACGTTCATCCTCGTTTCCAGTTTGTAATTGTGCATGCGCTTCACTTTCGCGCTAATTTAGTTAGTGAATATTTTAAACAAATGACAAATTAGCATCGTCATCATCAGCATATAATTACGCCCACTGCAGACAAGAAATACCCCCCAACCATCCCAGTAGACTGTCCTTTTACGGAATTGAAAGGCCCCGAAAGCATTGGGGTTTAATAACTGACCGCGCTCGAAGGTGCTTCGCCCATCTACAGGAAGCAGTCGTGTGAACCCGGCTTCGTTGAGGAAGCCTCGGTAGTGCGCTGCGTCCTCGGAATCCAAGGCGTTCGCTGGAACCCAGTCGTGGTTTCCCAGGGTGGGCACGAGCAAGGCGCGATGTCGCAATGCTTGACGTGATAGCACAGCTCGAACCCAGTCTGTCTGGCTGTACAGGGCCGACCACGTGATTCCCTTCACGTGGGGCATGTTGTCCCTATAACGTCACAAAGGCGCATGACAATGCGCGCCGAACGACTGTATCTTTACAATGCCAAGCAGCACGAACGGCAGCACGGATATGCCAACCGGCGGAAAAAGACACATTACTGATGTGTCAGGAAAATAACTCCCAATAATCACGAGCATGCTCTACGAGCTATGATTACAGACTTTTTTCAAGCACAAGAGCGCCACCAACGAGAGCGCAAGCACTCATGGGAAAAGTGTACGCTTCAGCATCCGCCGCGACAAATGCGCGGGCCTCTCATTTACCTGCACCAAGCCACTACTTCCAAAGTAAAATGGTTGAAAAGGTTCGACTTATAACTGGCTAATTCAATCATGACCGGCTTTGTTGAGGCGCGATTACCTCGCAACGATTTCGAGTTGTCTAGCATTCCGCGTGTTGGACCAGCTGAGCCGTAAGCTGAGCGGTTCCGAAGCGCCATATTTTTAAAATGCGAATGCATTTGTTAGTCGGGGCATGTCAGGCGTCTGTCGGTGTCCGCGCGCCGGCAGGTGTTATCCTTCCGCTCTCACCTCTCTCCCATAGCAACCGGAGCAGGTGGTGCGGGCGGAATAGCGAAGGGTGAGTGGAGAGGAGGAGCGCGCTCTAGCTTGTGAGGGCGTTCGCATCGCGGGAGCTCAGCGGAGCTCCCGCGTGTGTGGAGAGTGTAGGAGAGGGTAGGTGCAGTGCTGCGCCGCTCCTTCTTTCACCATTCGCTCTCCTTCCTGCGCCCCACACTTCCGTGCGCTCACTCCTCCTTGCCACCCCTACCCTTGCTTCTGACTGCTGCTTCTGTTGATGACGACCGTTCCACTGCTCAATTAATCTTTCCTCTTCTTTCCACTTTTCTCCCTTTTCCCTTCCCCCGCAGGCACTGCGCCGTGCTCCCGACCGGGTTGCAGAAATTAGGTGCCTTTTCTCATCTTCTAACCACTACCACCACCACCACTCCTACGTATATATAAATGAAGCGCGCGCTTCACTCTCGACCGAACGTTCACTGGCTGATGAATGTGTAAATAAATGGTTACGGTACAAATCCTCTTCTCGTCATTAATTGACGCCATTAAAATTACGACGCCATGTACTCTCGGCGCAAGAAATTCCTTCGCATCTCCTCACGATTCTCTTCAGGGAAGTGGGGGCAATGTTTGTTCAATCCGCTCCTACCCCCCCACCACTTCAACCTCCTTCGCGGTTCCGACCCTTGTGGGATAAAATTACAAGACTGCGGTCCGCTAGCGGATTTGAGTTTGATACCCCTGATATATACTCTAATGTTAATGAAAACAAGCAGATATTGAGGCCAAGAAAGATATAAGGGACGTTACTTGTACTGTTTTAACTGTGTTGATTAACACTTTAATGTTTGCGTGAACACAAAAACCCGACACAGTGGACGAAGGGGCGAGCGCCCCGTAACTCAGTTGGCAAGAACACCATGCGCGTTATCCAAAGGTTGCAAGGCTCGGTCTCTGGCGGCGGCAAGTTGTCTTTTTTTCCACTCTCTCTTTATATCTATATCAGAAAATTTTTACAATACACTTGAAACGGCGCCATTAAAGATCTCCATACTTTCTTTGGCTTCATTATCTGCTGATTTTAATTAGGCTGTGTCAAAAGAGAGAGAGAGAGAGAGTCCGAAGAGTTCCTTTTTTCATTATTTATACTGTAAATATCAAGAGTCGTGACCAATATGAGATGGATCTCTGAAATTACACATTAAAGGCCACGCCACGGCCAAGTGCACTTGGCAAGCGAAAAAGGGTGCATAACACCTAATTCTCGCCCCGCCGCGGTGGTCTAGTGGCTAAGGTACTCGGCTGCTGACCCGCAGGTCGCGGGCTCGAATTCTGGCTGCAGCGGCTGCATTTCCGATGGAGGCGGAAATGTTGTAGGCCCGTGTGCTCAGATTTGGGTGCGCGTTAAAGATCCCCAGGTGGTCGAAATTTCCGGAGCCCTCCACTACGGCGTCTCTCATAATCATATGGTGGTTTGGGAAGTTAAACCCACATATCAATTAATCGTATTTTACTGAGATGTGACAATATCTGGTTTGCCGTGTGCGTAATCAATCAATCCCTTAGCTAGCCCGCATCTAAGCAGCGGGCCGTCTGACAGCAGGTTCTGCATTACGAAGTGTTCAGAAACAGGTTTACCCTGTCCAGAGTATGAAATCTATGTCGGGCTTAATCCGTTCCATGGCAGCGAAGGCAGACGTGGCCAGTAGTTTGGGCGTGTTGCATAGGAAGTCTCCGTAAGGACCGACGGTCCTCAAGCCAGTTGGACCCTTATTGATGCGGTGACACGAGAGCTTTTGAGAGCCCTGCGTCGAATAGTCCTTGTCTAGATGAAGGTCAGTGAAGTGCCAGAAGTAGCCTGTTGGGAAGGAAGCCATTCAAGTAAACTTGAGTGGTGCACCTAGTTCAGTAACTACGCATGTGCACACATTCATTTCTACGTACTAACCAAGGAAAATTTACGCAACAATAGCAACTCTTTGGCGAACAGTATCAACGGAAAAAAAATATGCACAAGTGAACGGTCGCCAGAGTGGCAAGATGGCGACACACGCGGCGCTGTTTGCCCCGAGCACGCCGATATCAATTGTGCCAAGCACATTCCATTTTCCTAAGCATGCAGGGGTGGTCTGTGAAAATCACTCAACAGTTTTTTTTGGGGCGACTACGATAAAGATTTATACGGTTGCTCAAAACTACAGCAAAAAAAATGCCCGCAGCTTCCCTCGGGGGAACACTGAGGAGGATGCGGAGCATATAATTGGTTAACGGGGTGTTAAAGTGCGACTTACTTGGGTCGATGGCTACATTGGTTAACGTGGTTGTGAAATGGGGTGTTAAATTGCGACTTACTTGGGTCGATGGCTAAATTGGTTAACGTGGTTGTAGGAGGGGGTGTTAAATGAGTGAACACGTACACACGTATGCGAAACGAAAGGGCGGCGCTGGTCGAAGGGACGTCGATCATTGTGTTTGTGGATTCGTTGGAATTCATTTCACCGCGACCTTGGACGTCGACGCGCCTTACAAACCAACCGACGAGCGGCAACTGAGCGAGCGAGCGCCGACCTTGAGTATATATACAGCGCGACGGCGCATGCGCTGTCAGCTGTCGAATGTTCTCGAAGGAGAAGCGCGCGCGCGGCACAGATGGCGACGGCGCGACGGCGCATGCGCTGTCAGCTGTCGAATGTTCTCGAAGGAGAAGCGCGCGCGGCACAGATGGTGGGCGACGGCGCGACGGCGCATGCGCGCGCGTCAGCTGTCGAATGTTCGAGAAGCGGTGCGGACGGCGCACTACAAGGCGCGAGTATAAGATGCTTCCGCATCTAAAACAGCAACAAACAAACAAGAAAACAAATCGTGTGCATGCCCACATCTGTCGGCTTTCTGTAGGGCCAACAGCAATACAGGCTGCAAGACAGAAATGCCTACCCGTCGTGTTGCCTTCTGGAACTTCTTCGATAGCGGGCTGCTCATGCGCGGTTGGCCTGATCCGTTGATTCAAAAAACGCATCGTCGGTATAGTTAATTCTGCAAAAACGAAGTACAGTCCGGGCCACGAGAAAGAGCGTTACATCGTAACAAGATCTTGCGTCTGGCCATCTAGCGAGTATAAAGTTGCAACCACGCTACTCTGAAGCGCACAACGGAAACTTTCTACGTACGAGAAGGCGTATAGAAAAAGTACCACCTTCACACTCAACAGGCTCAACAAATCCGTAATTAAAATATGCAGCACGACAGTAGTTGGGGAAAAAAAATCACGCAGTAGTGGGAAAAGACAGAAATACAACTTTCGTTCGTGTGGCACTGTATGCATATATACAGTGCCACACCAACGAAAGTCATATTTCCGGTCTTTTTTTTTATTCTATAGGGATCCACGTTGGTGTGTGTGTGTGCCACACCAACAGCGGACTTCAACCGTATTGGTACGAATTTAATGAGCGTAATGATGCAGTCAGGGCTCTGCGACCCTCACACGTAAAGTCGCCTTGTTAATTTTGTGGGAAAGCTAGAGGTATGCATGTGGTCTGCAACGCAGCGATATTACGAACATCGTCGTTAGCCGAACTGTGCACATCACTTTCAATAAAGCCTTACCCTAATTAAGCTACAACAAAGATGAAGAAAGTAAGACGAGGTGGATGCCGATGACCACATTTAAAAATAGACGCATGAGATCTCTTAGCACCATCACCGTCGAACTGCAGGAAGTAAGGTCCATCCAGATGATCCGCAGCTAAGCCGCCATGTATTGGCTCTGTCTGAAGCTGAGTGCAAGAAAAATAATGAAGATGCGTACACCTCGCCCGACGGCATGTCCGGAAAATGTTCGCCTCTTTTCTTCTCTCAACCAGTAAAGTTACTGTATGTGCTACCTTATGTACCCTAGCATATGTAACAATATCGGCCCCCATGTCGCCGCACCCCCTCACGAAAATGCGGCCGGCGACCCGAACATTATCTGGACGCACTCACCGTCACGGCGGGCGGAGTATATGTCCACACCTAAATTATTTTTATTACGCCGAGGTTTGTAGTCAGGAAAAAACTGATTTTCTTCATAATTTCGAATGAGGAACGTACGACAATGGTCTAGGTGTAGAGGATGTTATTAGTAGTAAATGTAATGTAAATGCGAAGAAAGCAAATTGAATGAAAAAATAACTTTCCGCTGGCAGAGACCAAACACGCGACCTTCAAATGATGCGTCCGGTGCTCTACCAACAGAGCTATATACAACGGCGGTTCTACCACCGTCCATTTTATGGGGTTTGTGCATTTAAATCTGGGAGTCACTGAAAGTGGCCTTTTCGTTTACTTTTATTTGTTCGCATTTACATTGCGATTACCATCCTTTACCCTTTGTATGGCATCATCGTCTGTTAGTGCTCATCTTGTCTAAGAAGGAAACACGATCCCTTAAATTTACTCTTATTTTCTTAGTCATACGAAGGGGCAGATGAGCGATTGTTATTTCTAGCCTATTTGCCGGTGCGGTTATACATTTGTTGAACTCGAGTAGCAAAGCCACAGTGAGACCTCGTTACATGACATTTCGGGGTTTGCTTACACGGTGTCAGCCCTCAGCAACGCGACCAGGGCTCGCGTGTCGGTGCAAGTAGTGCAGCCAATGCATATAGTGCGTTTGGTCAAAGGCTTAATTTTTCTGCATACGTACCTATGGAGCTCTGAAAGCTCAGGATGGAGACAATCGAAGCGAGAGGAATCAGCGAAACGCACAGAAACGTCAAGAGGTGTGAACGTCTTGCCATGGGCAAGGTCGTTCGATTGTGAGTATACGCTCCGTTTTTGCGAAAAAAATATCGAATGAGAAACTCCGGCGGCACGGAAGTCGCTCTGGTCGTCGGCGGTGAGCTGCAAGAAAAGACACCAATGGCAGTTCGGTATGACGACACATTTTCTGAGGGGTTTTACCATTGAGTGACATTAACTCTATGGGTTTTACATTCAAAACCACGACATGGTTATGAGGGTCGCCGTAGTGCAGGGCTCCGGAAATTTCGACCACCTGGTGTTCTTTAGCGTGTACTAACATCGCAAAGTACACGAGCCCCTGTCAATACGCCTCAATCGAAATGCAACCGCCATGGACGGGATCGAAACCGTGACCATCAGGCAAACGACATAGTGTGTCCACACAGAGCGTAAAGGAGAGCGGAGGCGATGACGAATCACAGTTGTACCAGGAAACACAGCGCGAACTGTAAATTGCGCTTGTGCTGCTTTACGTGGACAGAGCACCAAGAGTTGGGCATTCAGCTGCGATCTGTATGATGCAGCACCACAAGACGGAAAGTTACGCCCATGTGAGACTCAGTCATATAGCGCTTCATGTACTACCTTAATGACCTATACTGCAAGCGCGAAATAACACTTACACAGAGCTATATGTCTAAGTTATTTCTCTTCTAAAATATGTCATTAAGCAAGTACCAACTATGCCAGCAAACAGTCTCGTGTATTAACTTTAGAACTTATAATTCAGTGAGGAAGACCGATGTGCCGACCATATTGGAAGACAATCTTGTCTATCAAGACACTTAACATCTGGTACTTACGCAATGCAGCCACTTCTCTTTATTATTGGGGCAGCAGTAATGATGATGATGATGGTGACCTATATGTATGGCTCACACCCACACAGGGGGATAAGCAAAGAAACGAATAATTTATAGATAAAAGTTATGACCTAAGAATTGTATAATTAATGACTCATAGAATAGTTAGAGCACCCACAATAATGATTTGGCCAAGAATTGAGCGTTTTTTCAATTTACATGAAACTTGAGAGTAGGGTGAATTTATATGGTAGAAAAGTAACTAAATTACGGAGGGATTTGTAGCGTTTGAGAAAATGTACAAAAAAAACTCTTATCACAACTAATATAATTTAACGTCCCGTGCCAAAAAGAAAGAATCGAAGCACGATGGCGATGATTATTATTATAATGATCATGATGATAATGACGTTGAATATAACGGAGGGGGTGGGGGCAGTATACTTCCGTTAATCTTTTTTCTCTGTGGTGGACATATTGGCGCGTCGCTTCATGCAGAGCAGAGCCCGCAGCAAGATATTTGCTGCTCCTCAAATTTGTGAGCTCATGCATGTGCCGTGTGGAAATACCTCCCATCATTTTCTTCTGACATCGCCATTTCAATTCTTTACCGGCACACGAAAAGTAGCGGGTAAAAATTTTGTTCTATTCTGAAAATCGTTACACAGCAACTTGTATTTCATTAATACATTTGTATTTAGTAATAAAACTCCATTTCTTTAGCCGATTATGTTGCCCCAAGTCAGCTCTTTGAAGCCTAAGTATAATAACTCATGGCGACTTTCAAAGATATTAGTTATTTCGATTACTTTGTTTAACAACTCAATTAGATCAATTTTCTTGGGCTGATCATTACGCAGAAGATATTACCTCAGGTGCGTAGGACATCAAAATTACCAGAATGCTGGTTTGAGGGTGACTGAATGCCGCTGCGTGTTAGAAAAATGGCCGTAATTGTTTTTTGTTTGATTAGGCAGTTCACATATAAGTCATGGGAGCGATTCTTTAATGTGACCGCTTAGATAACTAAGCGGCATGTATCACGTGAATGGAAAATGCAGAATCAAATCAAATTTAATATCACCAACTAATGGTAAATATGGTTGGGGTTTTACGTGCCAAAACCACGAAATGATCTATAGTAGTGGAGGGCTCCAGCTATTTCAACCATCTGAGCTATTTAACGTACACAAGGCCTCAGCTCTTCATCTGAACACACGGGCTTACAGCGCTTTCGCTTCCTTAGAAATGCACGACGGCCAGGCCTTATCGATCTATAACAAGCGAATAATCATCAGAAAAAAAAGCCCGCCCCCCTCCCCCAAAAGGGGAGAGGGACAACTTTCGCGAAGAAGGCTAAAGGAAGCAGTAGTAGAATGAGCTTTCATTTTACTTTTTGACATTATCTCCAGGGTAGCTGACATTATCTCTCTGCAGTTGAATGCACGTTTGCCACGGAATGATTCAGGTTACTTGTTGATTCCCCAACGTTTGTGGCCTTCGTTACACAGTCGTTGACAAGTGTGGTATTAGCGAACGACAAAGCGCCATTGGTGAACGTGATGATTTCTAAAATACCTACATCTTCAACAAAAAAACAACAACCAATAAGCCCCCCATCCCCCACCACCACGAAAAAAAAAACAATCCACAAGCAACTGCAAAACTCTGGAAGCGACCCGTTGAAAAAAGAAACCCGAATTCGCCTATTGTAAGCCGGCAACATTACCACCATGGCCGAGACTCGGTCCCGCGTCCTGCGGGTCAGCAGTTGAGCACCATTACCAGTATAGACCACCGACGTGGTCCTGCAAACCGTTTGCTAACTGGGCTTGTTACGCATCCACATGCGTGATATACGTCAAGGACAGCAAGCGTTGTCGATGTGGGTTATGCGGAAGCAGTATATAATTTATATTCTTCGTGCGTTTACTGTGGGGATGGAAAGGAATGCGAACAGCACGGCGTCTACCTTCTCTGCTGTTTGCCATTCCTTTAAGGTGACTGTATCTTAGATGGTAATTAAAGGACACTAAAGTCATCCCCGATACATTTAAGAAGCATCTTTCTACTGCCACTATGGTCATAACGGGATAGAAGCAGAGTGTCGCGACGTTCGTGTTTCACCCCCCCCCCCCCCCATGTACGTGTACATATATGGCGCATGTCAAAGATAGGGCGCGTCTTCCTCACACTTTTGCTGCGATACTGAATATTTTAATTAGTGAAGTAGGAGTATAGATGAAGGTGGTGACAGTTTGCAACAACAAAAACTTACACGCTCGCTCGTGCATTTGCCCGAAGCGACTACGAAGTCAAAGCCATCTTTCTCATTATTATTATCAGCCAAGTCAGCGCGAAGGAATGCTGGTTGTGTGAAAGCAAACATGGTAGTTTAAGTCACGTGGATTTGTGAGAGGTTCTACTAGATTACACAGCCTTCTAGATTGGTCCACGTCTTTCCTCGAGAACTAAACGTCCCACCTCGTTACAGAATATGATGGAAGAGGCTAAGACCTGGTCGTCTATTCACGTTCGGAACCCACGTTGTAAAAACATAACCAGCTCATGACATTCGTTGGGATCCAAAGGTTCATCGGACCTATTTGCCGATAGCTTTCCCCACAGCAGATGTAGCAGCTCCACCTGCGGCTCCACCTATAATGCCACCGGCGATTCCAGCAGCAATGAGAATAGCCACGGCAGTGATAGACTGTTCGTCCGTTTCGTCGATGACTGCAATAAGCGATCTTTTCAGCGCCTTCAGAGCTTCGCCACGGTCTTCACATTCATCCGCAAGTGAATCGAAAATCTTTTCCACCAGCTGTCTCCTCAGGGCGTTTCCATTTTTTGACGGCTTGTTCAAAGTAGCAGCTTGAATTTCTGAAATATGAAAGGAAAGGGATGATGCAAAACAATGTGAGCGAACTTAAAAATATTAGTACAAAAGAAAGGCCGAAAGTTAGGAGGGCAGATGAGATTACAGATAATGTGGCCGCAGCAAGCACAGGACCGGGTTGACTGGAGAAACATGTGATGGTCTTTCACCCTGCAGTGGGGTGCAGTTAGCATGATGATGAATAGCATTAATATATGCAAGCTTACTTTATTTTTTCAACGGGAATAACTGAGTTTCCGAAGCATAGAATGAAATTAATATTAGGTCTGCGAAATAATAGCGAGGGCTTGTTGCTACACTATCTTGAATAGCTTCTCTAAGCGCACGTCAAAACTGGACCAGAGGACTGACAAAGAGTTCAGCGCCATGTGTCCTCGTGTGTCGTGTGGCGACGTCTTTTTTTTTTATTGATCACAGAGAAAGCCTACAACATGGAAGTTGAATGCGCATGACGGTAAAATATGGCAACAAGAGCACACTACCAACAGAAGGTTTAATGACAATGCGCCCATTTCATTTTGGGTATGGACATTTCGAGGCTCACATATATCAATAAGACGATGCTGGGGCGAAGGCCTTAGAGACGATTAATTGAAAACTGCCTAAAGAGTGATATTAGAATTCAGCGAGCCGTTTGTCTATAGTCATGCATGCTTGTCGAGCCTGTTGGTGCATTGCACACATCTTCGGCTTACCAGCCGAGCCACTAGCATAGAGTTTCCTATAAATACACTAGAGCGAATTCTGGCGCCAGTGTCTATATGGGAGCTGTAACGCGCGGCGCTTCAGCGAGCATGAGAATGATGGGTAACATTATAGTGCCTAGAATATATGCATTCTTATATACATTCATTGGCTGGCACACACTTTTACCGAATGTATACCAGCCAATTGTTAAAATTGTGCTTTTTTAGCTTTACTTCCACTCCGTTGTTTTTCCAATTTATTGTTATAATAAGGGTCTTTAGGGGTATTTAGGGGTATTTAGGGGTCTTTAGGCGTATTTCGAAATAAAATCAATAAAACACGTTCTGGGTACTATATATATTGTGGTACGCGGATTTGTCTAATCTTCGTACTTCTGGCTCCGTTTGTGTTCGCGTGGTTCGGAGCTGTTTTGTCACGAAACAAAATCAACAAACGTTCAGCGTTGAACTTCACCACCTTAATTTTTTTGGCTTACCGTTTCAAATCAGCTCACAAAGTTTAAAATGGTTCGTTCTTTTTTTTTTGATGCCAGAACCGAAACACAGCAATAAACGAAGTCACAAGTGCTATTCCAGGCCTGCAAGAACGAAGGCTAGGCAAATTCGTGTACCACCCATCGTAGCATGGTCTCTGAACGATCGCAGCGAGAGTCTCCTCAGGTTATTTTTAGGAAACTCTGTGGCCCTGACTCAGTATCTTCTACTGCGTGTCCATCTGTAGGCCGAGTCACACGAAAGCCACTTTTTTATACTCGGCAGCCGGCGCCACTCCACAGAAGCTTTCCATGACGTCTACTGAGCCATGTTTGGTTTGGTTTGGTTCCGCAACATTCGGGTATGAAGCCACTCTGGGGGTTGATCGCGAATTCCTCGGTATCAATGTCACCGCTTTTTTACAACGCCACGTTCTCATGAGTGCCTCATAAGGCTTCCGCCTTCCTAAACCCTCAGTTCATGGTATAGGAATATTTATCACCACTATAGCCCAATTAGCCACTGTATGCAATGAAAGCATATCACTGCAAAAGTTAGAGTGAAAGAGAAAAAGATGCTGATACAGTCACTTTTGTATTGTACAGGTCATTCGAGTGTCATTGAGGGGCCACTAAAATAAAAGGCGACGCAAATGCTACGAAATGTGAAAGCTGGTTTGTTTGCGTGGCGTACGCTGTATAGTTTCCTGTTGCGTAGCATTCAAGGTGGAGTATTTCTTTTTCTAGTAAGTTCACCATTCACTTACGCTTGCCTTGTGTAATACTGACGTACTGCAATAATTAATCATTTCAATGCTAATATTACGTAAAAAAATGATACGTAGCTCAATTGTTAACCAAGGGTCCCGCTGTAGTCGCTCGATATTGTGACCGACCATGAACCTATCTATTTTGAACGAATTTGAACTTAAACTATCACACATCATTTGTGACGTATCGAGACTTGAGGAATCCTGCTTACTAAATGAAGAAACCACCAGACGTATAAGATATGCGCAGTGTGATCACTTACGACTCAGATGTCCCAGGATTAGGAGGGCCAATATCGGATAGGCGTTCATGGTAGTCGGGCTGTGAACAAACGAGCGAATCAAGTTAAATTCTGGATACGTCAAGCAGTGTAACGAAATCACTATCCACTTTAGACTTCAAAAAGATATCAGGCATGAACAGGATTTGCAGATTTCTGCACGTGGCGCCATTCTCGTCGGCCACAGCGGCAGCCTGCCGTAAGTGAATGAGAAATAGGCGAAGAAATTCATATCTTCTGAAATAAGCTAGTTATCAAAAGTGGCACCCAGTTTTACAGTACAGTAGAGACTTATTTGAACAGTCTGGCCAAGTTACAGTGTTGCACTACAATCCACGTGGCTTTCCAGAGTGTTTAGCAATGAAATCCGACGTGTTTCTGCGCGCGATGTGCGCACGCTATTTCTCGGGTGGCAACACAGGGAGAAGTGTCCCTGCTTATCACCTCTGTGCTCCATCCTTTGTTCTTTCACAACAATGAACGGAACTAAAGGGGGACCATTTCGCGATTGCGTTGATGATCTCGGGTGCAATACGTCCTCTTTCTAGTTCCCAGTCTGCGAGTAACATTGCACAATTTAATAAGCATGGGCGAGGTACAGGATATGACTTAGTGTATATCCGCTAACAAGCAGTCATCGTTATATGACAGCCACAATATGTACGCTGTAGCAGGAACAACATAACAATGGTAAATCCTGGTTTTTGTATACTTAGAAGACATGATTGGTAGGTTTAGCTATTATAATTAAAGATTATTGAGAAGGGGCGAGCGATGGAAAGGAAAATTATAGGTGTCAAAATCAAGAAGAAATTGACATGGGCAGGACACGCAGCGAGAAGTCGAGATAAGTGCTTATAATTAAAAAAAAACTGACTGGATCGCAAGAGCAGGCAATAGTGCAAGACGCAGGCAGAAAAAAAAGAAAAGAAAAAGATGACCTCAAATTTGGTTCTGGCGGTCCCATGCCACCTTCCTACAGGGCGGGTACCCTCCCAAGCGACTATGAACTTAGTTCTGCGCAAGTACCCATTTAACCAGTAGGTGCCTGGTGGCAACGATTGCGTGCATCCCACAGCAGCAGCGGATGCTCAACCATTTGAGCAAGGCTGTGGTATACTCTCAGAGGCATTTACAGACCCTGTATACTTCCCGCATTGGAAGCGGATGCATAACTAGTTACTACTGCGGTAGACAGATGAGATCAAGAAGTTTGCGGTTATAACGTAGCCGCAGCAAGTGCAGGACCAAGTTGATGGGTAATACATGAGAGAAGCCTTTGTCCTGCAGTGGGTGTAATTATGCTGATGATGATGAAACAGAGATACGTGGCAGGGTCGTAGCCAGGGAGTGGCACTCCGGGCTCGTGCCTCCCCCCCCCCCACCAAAATGTTTTTCTCCATGGCGTAAACAGCGAAAATTGACCATTTCAAGGGGGTGCCCTTCTAAAAAATCAAAGAGGTCCCCCCCCCCCCCAAAAAAAAAAAAATTCTGGCTACACGTCTGATATGTGGTATGTTGGTACCTTTTCAAGCCGTGAGAGCAAATTCCATTGTGAAGACAATAGCTGTTAGCGATGTTTTTGATTGATATGTGGGGTTTAACGTCCCAAAACCACCATATGATTATAAGAAACGCGGTAGTGGAGGGCTCCGGAAATTTTGATCGTCTGGGGCTCTTTAAAGGGGATATTTCTCGACCAACTGTGGTACTTAACTAACTACACAGTCCAAAAAGCCATGTTTACAAACCGCACTCTCTGTTCAGAAAAAAAAATGAGAGGAAATGGCTGTGCACGAATGAAGCGAGAAAATTTTCGGTTTCAATCTTTTCAGCTCTCGAAGACATCAAAAACATCATCATCCTCTTTCAGCCTACGGCAGGACACCTGTACCAATGACCTCCAGTTTACCCTATCCTGGGCATGCCGTTTCCATCTCATTCCTGCGAAGTTCTTGATTTTGTAACTGTGACTCTCTACAGCCTTCTTCGACAACGTTTCCTATTCAATGGGGACCATTCTGTTGTCCTTACTGTCCACCGATTGTCTGTCCTATACGCATAACGTGGCCAGCCCAGGTTCCTTTCTTTCGCTTGGTGCATATATCTGCCACCCCCTTTGTTCCCTCACTCATTCTGCCATTCCCTGATCTTAAGAGCTACCCATATCAGTTCTAATCATATTTAAAAGGTTAAGAGTACTAGAAACGCAAGTCGTTTTTAACGTATTTATCCTAGGTACCACGTAGATTGGAATACAGGCTCTTGCTGTTCTGCTTCCTCTAAAGTAAATCTATGAAACTTGCAGAACTGAAGGCAAAACAGTGTTGAAGGCAAAAGTTCACGCGAAGGAATCGCGACCCTTGCAGAATGTAACGGTGGCCCGCAAACTTACCGCTCAATTTCTCCGGGTTGCAAGGAAGACAGCCACTGTGAGTTCCGGCTTGATGATTACAAGTGAGAGAAGTAATATTTCGGGCAAGTGGGTGATACGTATCGAAAGCCTTCTAGAAGTGAGCTGCATCAGCCACAGAACAACGGCACGCTTAATTTTCCTTATCGCTATCCCACATTATTGCATGTATGAACTCCGATAGCAGTTGCGAAGGCATCCGCTACTGACAGGAAACCGAGGCGTTGCTCGAAATGCCTATATCAACAGCGCCATATTACATACGGACGCGATAGAATGATAGTGTCCAGTGTTTTAGGTCATTTAGTTTCCCCATCGGTGTGGCATCCCTTCTTTTGAAAGGTCATCAGCTCATTTTCACGGTGTACTGCAGAGTGCGTTATCGCGGCGGTGGTTAGACAGAATATATATATCAGCACCAAAGACAGAGAGTACTACAATGCCTGATATACAAGGGGTCAGATGTGCGCATGACAGCACTGAAGATTACAGCACTGAAGTCAGTCGCTCTTACCCAGAAAAGGAGGTGATAGAAGGCAGGGCCGCAACTATAGGGGGTTGTTAAGGGGGTTCAACATCCCCCGAAATTTTTTCGTGCTTTAACATTTCGGGTGTTACTAAAGCAATTTACATGCCTTGACATCGACCACAAGGCACCAAAAATTAAGTTAGCCGTTTTACATGAAAACACCACCCGGGAACGAATTCCTGCGCACGGCCCTGACAGGCCAGATTTCTTTATGACTGGCTACGCCACACAAACGCGGAAGAAATGCACAGTAGGCGCACAATGTTGTCCACTTACTGTCCGCGTGTGTGTTGCGGAGCGAGCCATGCCCAAATGTCAGTACTGTTGCATATTACTGCACTTTCATGATTCTGTATGAAAGGGCGCACAAACACGAACACTCGAAGAAGGTACCACACCACAGACGCTGACTAACAGCTGAAGAGACTCACAACAGCGCAAAAGTAAGAAGGCAAGAAAACTTATCTGCGCATGCGCATAACATAGTTGGACCTGTCAATCCAGCACGCGACCGATAAATGTTGACGAATTTGATTTCGTCTTCATGCAAGTTAATCGACGGCTGACTCGATGCCAATGATTGGCGCTTGGCTGACGTGCCAGGCACCAATTTGCGTATACATGTTTTATTTTGCGCTACAGGAAAAAGTTACAAGAGATTTAGTTTTCTCCTTCGAATTCTCAGATTTTGCCGCCATGATTCAATGAACTAATCTTTAAACACAAAAGCCTGAGGTGCCTTATCGAAAGCAAAAAATTTACCATCAGCGGCGCCGGGGACGAGTAATAAAAAATATCACGTGATGACGTCACCACACGAGGTGATCCTGACGTCCCACAATTAAAAAAAAAACTGACGCCATAATGACGTCCCTGTGGAGTCACAACGCATAGAGCTTTGCCAATTAATTATAGAGGGAACTCTGGCGCTGTGATCGTTCAGTTATCATGGATATGATGGATAGTACACGGATTTGCTTAGTCTTCGTGCTTGCGACCTTGAAATGCACTTGTGGTTTTGTTTATTGCAGTGTTTTTTTTTTTTCAAGTAAAAAAACGGACCATTGGGAACTTTGTGTGCCGATTTGAATTGGTGAGCTTAAAAAGGTTAAGGTGGTAATGCGTAGCTGCTTAAGAATTGCTGAACTTCCTCTTACGACAAAGCGGATTCAGGCCCCAAGAAACCCAAGCGAGCTGAAAGCTTGAACAAATCCGTATCATTCTCGTGGTGGATGAAGCACCGTGCGTTGCTGCTCAAATATCAGAGTGTAGCTTTGTGAAACTGATGATATGATGGCGTCGCTACATGGTAGCCACAAGCTAGGCCAATCACGGAGGCCACGCAAAACCAGATGAGGCGCAGACAGCTTGCAATGGCTCCGATCACGGAAGCCGTGCTAAGCCGTATTGAAGGTACAGAGAGCTTTCGAATAGCAACGGGGGAAGATCCATAATATCGACTGAAAGCCTTTTAGTCTACTAAAGGCGAATGCATAAAAGGCCTTATGAGGTTTTTCGTTTTTGTACGAAGAGTTCTGTGCATATACTACGATTCAAATCCTAAAAAAAAACGGCAGGAAGGAGAAGATGGAAGCTTGCGATGAAAAATCCGTAAACAGGGTTCGAGTGCTTGAGCCGGCGTTTCGACAAGCTTCTCTTCCTCAAGGCTAGAACAAAACTGTTCCGTTCTAGCCTTGAGGAATACAAGTTCGCTTGTTAAAACGTCGGCACCATGCAACCCCGGTTTACGGTTATATTCCTAGTTCTAGTCACAAGTGAAAACGCGATATTCGTTGTGCACACGGTTCCTTACCGCTCCGTTTTCTTCGCACAGTGACCGCACAAGTGAGGACTCCTCAGAAAACATACGCCCTGCCTACGGCACGTTCTTTTTCGCCCTCTCCCTTTCAATTCATGACCTAATCGCTACTACAGCACAGTTAAAAAGCTACAAGTCCTCGTGCTTTCCACGGCATCACTGTCTGATCTCTCTATTGGAATGGGTCCAAAAATAGAACGGATCTCTTTTACACTCCCGTAATTCTTTCGTAATTCCCCGAAGGTGGTACGAACTGTTGTCGTAGTACGAGCAATCAATAGATAGATATGTGGGGTTTAGCGTTCCAAAACCACCATATGATTATGAGAGACGCCGTAGTGGCGGGCTCCGGAAATTTCGACCACCTGCGGTTCTTTAACGTGCACCCAAATCTGAGCACACGGGCCTACAACGTTTCCGCCTCCATCGGAAACACAGCCGCCGCAGCCAAGATTCGATTCCGCGACCTGCGTGTCAGCAGTCGAGTGTATACCTTATAGCCACTCGACCACCG
The DNA here is from genome assembly GCA_013436015.1 of Rhipicephalus annulatus. Taxonomy (NCBI): domain Eukaryota; kingdom Metazoa; phylum Arthropoda; class Arachnida; order Ixodida; family Ixodidae; genus Rhipicephalus; species Rhipicephalus annulatus. The sequence continues at coordinate 54,893 of WOVY01003142.1, forward strand.
CGGCGGGGCACGAACAATCGGTAAGCGAACAACGCAAGCACATAACAGTCACCGCTGAATCAAACCTGCTGAACCGTTTGCAGGCTTTCGCCTAGCAACATGCACCCCACGAGCACTGCTCGTTGGTGCCGTGTTGAAAAAACACAGTTTCCCATTGTTTCAATACTGTAAACACAGTACCCACGGAAGTGCACACGGTCTAAAGAGTACACGAAAAAGAAAATCGGAAGAAGAGAAAGCTGCTATTGTTACTTCGGGCCACCTTTGGGACGTAAATAGTGCATACTATAGTTCCTATTCTAGGCTCAATATATAAGGAACGTTCAGCGTCAGAAAGTCATCTGGGCCACCACAGCCGAATCACAAAAAGCAAGACTTCTGTCTCAGTGTTATCCGGTAAGTTTGAAATTTCTCTATTTACTTGTCAGTCTTTAAAATTGATCGTATAGGCATCCCTACTGAGCAGCAATAACATATTTTTTTTTCTCCTCACTTGTAACATGGCTTTCTTTTTGCTGCGCTTTTTCGTGTTTTTGATCTGAACAGAAACGTTCTGTCTGATATGTATAAAATTTTTACCAATAATTGCGCTCAGTATTGTCATCAAGGTTGTTGTAATAAACAATTAAAGAGCCACGTGAGGTTTTTTTTTTTTTTACTGTGGGACCTTAGTTTCTACGAGTAATGCAATAAAGAAAACAGTGAAAAAATTTACCTACTACTCAGCCAAATCCATCCATTGTGTATGAGCCATGCTCTCCATCTGCATATTTATGATTATTTGCTACATTTTTAAAAACGGTGAATCTGACTTTGAACTTACGGTGAGAGCCGAGGGCAAAGGAAGTTCCTTACGACTTGTCTTCTGCTAGTGAACTACGCTTCACTTACTTCACTGTCATCACGCCTCTGATGTAACGAAATCGATATAAATTTTTGAGAAAGAAAGCTTCTTAGATGACGAAACTCGCCTCCTAGCCTGGTAATTGAACCCAGGACCAAAAGCTGGAATACTAAATACTAGTTTTAATGCAATTCTCGGGTCAGGACGTGATTTTCGTCAAGTAATGAGCTCGGGAATTCATGTAGATTTCCCAGTAGCTTTGCGCCGCAAAGGGGCGGCTGGTACATACACCCTTTCGTCAGTGCGCTGCCTTTGGAGCGTGTAATTATTTATTCACGTATTTTAGAAGTTTCTGGTAAAACACAGCAGCCAATAACTTCACTAAGCCGACAAGGCACACAGATGGTACTAACGAGGGGAGCTAAATTGTCAAGTTACTAAACTTGGGACTTACATGTACTCTTTATTGCAACAGAACTGTCACCATGAAAGCCCGTCTGACCATGGTCCTGTTCGTTCTTGGACTCCTGTGCCGTAAGTTGTCATTCACCTTAAGGCGAAAGCCTCTCATAGGTCATGTGAACGTGGCCTTGAACGACTATTCGGTGTTATAGAACTGAAGCAAACAAAAATTACATGACGTCTAGGGCATTGAAAGCCGTGCAAAAGCGAGTGAAAGCATAACTGAGTACTTATGTTTGATGACAATCATATAAAAAAGAAGCTGTGTAAAAAGGGAGAAAAAATGAAGCCAAGTTAATTAGTGAATGTTAGTGAACGTTATTTATATGATAATAAAGCCATTCAAATTGATATTGAGTTCATTAGTGAAACGTGATTCACGATTATACCTGAGTTAAACATTAGCAAACGTTAATAGGAATTATTTACCTTGAATTAACTAGCGAGCACCCGACGTCGATATAAACTGCCAGTAAAATAGTCACACCGGATGGATTTCGCACCCGAGCCGTCTTAGACGAATGCACAAAGGACGCTGTGAGCTTTTCTTTTTCTTTGACAGCTCAGTATATGGGCGTGGTGAAACAATAATGCCACTAGCGTCCAATATTGTCAGTGTGAAAGCGCCTAAAATATCTTGCCCAACCAAGCATAATTCCATCAAACGTTCGTATTAAAAAAAATATTCGCTTTAGGCAATGAAAATTTTCACCTGCTTACGTGAACTTTTTTTTTTCATTTTGTGGTCCGTGCGTATATGACCGTGCCATATACTGACAAGGGGATTGATATATAATCGCCAGCCTGGTTAGAAGCTGTTCGTACTTAGACTCCTAGCTGTAAGGAAGGGGTCTCCGACACGCGGGCCGCTGTCGACCCGCAACTTCACGTGAAAACAAAAAGTGCTTACAAAAACACACAGTGGGATGTGCCGTGTATGCTTATGTACAGAGTATAAAAAGCGACGGACTTTTTCGGGAGGTAATATTTGATTAAAGGATACAAAATTCAAACAAATTTACAAATTTTCAACTAGTGTTTACTATTTAGTAGCCCTGCCACGGTGGTCTAGTGGCTAAGGTACTCGGCTGCTGACCCGCAGGTCGCGAGATCGAATCCCGCAGCCGCGGCTGCGGCGGCTATATACATTTTCGATGGAGGCCGAAATGTTGTATGCCCGTGTGCTCAGATTTGGGTGCACGTTGAATAACCCCAGGTGGTCGAAATTTTCGGAGCCCTCCACTACGGCGTCTCTCATAATGATATGGTGGTTTTGGGACGTTACACCCCACGTATAAATCAAATCAGTAGAGAGTTTTAGTACTGCGGAATGGTGATACTTTCGCATCACGCAAGCGCCTTGCGTTACGTGGCGTCGTTTGCCACTAATCGGCTTTTAGTACGCCGTAGTACCCGCGTACGTAACGAGCGTGAAGCGTGTTGTGCCATCTGGTAGATCAAAATAGAAGCACGTGTTGTTGACAGCCAATGTGAGCCAATTCAAGTGATATGGCCAGATTATGGCCATTATTTAAGCCACAGAGCCGGTCAGTGCTTGCCTTCGATGCCGCCATTTTGCAAAACGAAGTCTCGCGCTGTCGCGAATTCGTTCGAGAGCGGCGCGATCAGCTCATACGTACGCGCGCACGCATCTCATGCGTGCGTACGTAGCAGCTGCGTACGTAACGCGATACGTGCGCGTTGCGGTCTGCGCATGTGCACTACGCAGAACGTGGTGTCCTTACGTACGCAATGCCGCCACGTACGCAGCGTACGCAGTACTAAAACTCTCTAATAATTGATTAATAACATTCTTTGCATTTCATGAATGTTGCAGAAGTCCAGGCAGCGGCCATAGAAAAACCTGAAATCAACGTCGACGCAGTCGAGAAATTCATCGCCGAAAAGTCACGCAGGCTTTGGTGAGCGATCGCAAAGACGCTGCAGAAGCTGTCAAGGTCCTCAACGCCATCCTGAACACTTTCGGTGATGACGACAGCGAACACATGATATTGCCTTCTATAATTCGAGTCATTATCGGCAGTGGCCGTAACTAAAGGAAGAAGTGACGGATAAGCTGTGAGCTGTGAACGACGGTTCTCGTTGTTTTCAAAGTGAATAAAGCAAATGAGTGTTTGCGCAAGCGTACGCATGTCATTTTATATATTTGTAAGAAAACTGCACGCTCCCCAATGCCCTTAGCAGGAAACTTACTCAACACATATCTATATATGGTCATTTTTGGAAACGATTCGGCACACACACAAAAGACGAAAAAAAAAGGCATGGACGACAAACAGGCCCGATCTCACAACTCAGTTTATTAAAGGACGTACATAAAATTTATATTCTAGCGTAGCTCAACTCAAGAGCACATGTCAGTAAAGAGAAACAAGCAAGAAAAGAAAACAAAATAAACACAACCAATAAAGCAGCATGGCATTAATTAACTTATACATAATGCGGGAACTCACAACTGAATTGTGAGTTCACGCCTGTTTGTCTTCTCGCCTTTCGTTTTTTTTTTTTCGTTTACTGCGGGCGCATCGAAATGTTTCCTATATATAATATCCTCAAACAAGCTGTCCCAACTTTCCATACTGTTATATTATTTATGCAATGTATAACAATGACAATTGAATAGGACGACACATTGCGCCCAACATTTTAGGGCACCAGTAATACAAAAAATCACAGCATATCCACGGAGTACATTATGATGAGTGGGGCGAAGTATCCGTCCGTCCGTGCTTCCGCCTGCGCGTTCGTCTGTGCGTCTGCCTGTATCTCCATCTGTGCGTCTGTCCATCCGTCCGCCCATCTAGTTAACACTCCAAGTACCGCCATCTCGCATCTTTTCACCATATATTCATTATATTGTGACGGGCCGAGATATAGGTTTTGTAGTGTAGTGTCAACAGAGAACCGGCAGCCGAACAAGAAGGATGAGTTGCCTCTGACGCAAGCGCTTAACGCACAGGATTGAGTGACTTTGTTTAGATGGCGATATTACACGAAAAAGCGCCAGCTGCCATTTTTTTTTTTCTTGAAGAGCCCGACTGGGGAGGCTCAGGGGCTGGACGATGGCTCTACGACGTCTTCAGTAATCATTTTGTCCACTTCATTCTGAATCACTTGGCGTTCCTGGTGAGATACGCGATGTGGACGCCGCCGTATAGGGCTGACATCACCAGTGCTTATCCGCTAAGTCATGGCAGTTGTTTGGCCGAGAGCGTAGTGGTGAAAGTCGAAACTGTCTCGATATGATGTTAGCAGACGACGGAGGCCGGTAGCTTGCGCTGGGGTGAGATCGGGAGCAATCATCTTGTTATTGTCATCGGCAGGCAGAGTGTAAGTCGGGACATCAGTGTTCAAACGAGTAACGTTGCAGCTGTGAAGCGGAGATAGGGTGGCCAAAGACATGTCTTGCAGAATAACTTGAGTCAAGAGACTGGCGTCGAGTAGGGGTATGACCACTGTATTATCACTGACCGAGACATGTGAGCAAGGGCGACGTCTCGGGCCATCAGTACGTCGACAATAGAAGTGACGAGGTAGTCACATCACGCGAAGACGACAAAGTGGCATATGTAGCAGCTTTCGGAGGCAAGCGAACGTGGTGGCACCGAGAGCATAAACGTGGATAATGGTCAGCTGGAAAATCAGCAAGCTGCGCAGCTCAAACTGAAGAGCACCAGTGGCACAATCAATGTGCGCAGAATGACGTGATAGGAAGTCCAAGCCAAGTATTAGGTCGCGAGGACACATTTCAATAACGGCCAACTGAACTAATGTAGAATGACCGGCAATGGGCACACGGGCCGTGCACATCCCTTGAACGTCAGGGGTCCTCCCATCAGCGACACGAAGTGTGCGGGAAGCGGCAGGTGTGAGCACTTTATGAAGGCGTCGGCGAAGGTTCGCGCTCATTACAGAAATGTGCGCTCCAGTATCTATAAGGGCAGAAATAGCCACACCGTCAACGTCAATGTCTAACAAACTTTGTCTTGTCGGAAGCGTCAAGAGAGGATTTGTGGATGAATTCGACAATGCACCTCCGGGCGCTGCACCGTTTAGTTTTCCGAATAGGCAGGAGCGGGGTTGAATGGGGACGATGGCCTGCGAGTTTGCGGTGAGCGAGACGACTGCCGACGTCCTGGAGGCGAACGCAACTGGCGACCATGCGGCGACGGAGATCGGCTGTTGAACCTTCTGCAGTTGTTTGACGAAAAAGACTGCGTGCATGGTAGATGCAAAGCGGGTGCTGTCTTGTCGGTAGTAATATTCAGATGACGCCCGAGGTGGCGAGGAGCAGCGGGAAGACTGGCTATCAATGCCAGTGTCTTACTTTCCTTTTGCGTGGCCACAAGTTTGGCCCGATTAAATGGTTTCTCCTTCGACCTGGAGTCTGCTCTCTTCGTTCACTTCACGACCCCGTGATATGCGGTGTAGGTGCTGCTTCGTTCATGCACCGGACACCCCCGTCAAGCCGTGAACCCAGCCCACATCGCGAATAAGACACTGACGCTAGCCACGAGCACCGAACAAGCCGCAGGCAGCAGGGTTTGCCTCCGGAGTACGGAGGCTTGGAAAACCAAGGCTATGACCTCGACCGCGATGCAACAGCCAAGGGAACTACTTATTTTTCATGGGTCATCGTTCGAAGTCCCGGAGACCTAGCTAGAGACCTACAACTGAGTGGCCGCCCTCAACCACTGGGACGCGGAAGAGAAGCTACGACACGTCTACTTTTATCTGGAAGACGCGGCAAGGGCCTGGTTCTAGAATCGGGAGCCTGCCCTTCAAAGGTGGGATCGTTTCGTACGAGCGTCGCTCGCAAAGAGAAGGCCACTGCGTTGCTGGAGACCCGGGTGCAGCTGCCCAATGAAAATATCACCATTTTCACGAAAGAAAAGACCCGCCTCTTCCGCCACGCTGACCCCGACATGTACGTTTGCTCATGTGAGAGGTAAAGCACGACTCATTCGCTGGGCTGGTGCGGAACCCACCAAAAACCATGAAAGAGTTTGTCTCAGAGGCCACGACAATTGAGAAGACTTTAGAAATGCGTACCCACCAGTAAGATCACCGATCGATGCATGACAGCACAGCTGTTCACGCCCTCGGCTCCGACGACATACGTGAAACGATCCGAGCGATCGTAAGGGGAGAGCTTCGTAAATTGTTGCCGGCCTCAGAGCATTCCGTCGACCCGATCGCCTACGTTGTACGCCAGGATGTCCAGCAATTCTTCCGGATACCCGAACCAGCGCAGCCTGAACCACAAGCCATGAGCTATGCTGCTGCAGCCCGCCGTCACACCCCTCCTCCACGCCGACGCCAAAACGCCGCCCCGTCACACTTCCGGCGCCAGATGCCACCACCGCCGCCACCACCATCGACGTCCGCGTTCGCCAGTGGGCCAGCGCTGTGCGCCGAGGAACACCGTATAGTGAAGGCCTCCGGAAATTTCGACCACCCGGGGTTTCGTTAATGTGTATACCTAAATCTAATTGCAGGGGCCTCGAGCATTTTCACCTCCGTCGAAAATGCCACAAACGTGGCCGGGTTTCGGTTTCGCGCTGCGGATCAGCAGTCGAACACCTTAACCATTAGACCACAGCGGCGGGTGTGATCGTCGCGATTCAGACCGATCGGGATAAAGTCTCTGAACAACGAGGCCATATACCTTCTGCAGCTTGCCTAAAGAAGCCAATTACAATAACCAAAAAAGTTTATACCGGATCAGGCCCGATCATGTTCAGAAGCAACCGTGCGACATCAGTATCAGTGGTAATGTCATTCAAGACTAAAACGTTACGTCAGAACCCGACGATCCATTTGGTTCGTCATGCTTCACTTTGAGCTTGTCGAGATTCTTCTGGCACTGCACACTTTGACCTATCCACGCTGTCCACTACGCTCAGACTCACCGTCTTCCACAGACCACCCTATGGTCGCCATCAGAAGGGCGGGCCACGCGATAGCCGCAATTAATTATACTCTCGTAGCAGCAGCCACCGCTTCGCGAAAGACTTCCACGATGTCGGCTGAGCCAGGTTTTGTTTGGTTTGGTTGCACAACACTACGGTCCATATCTACCCTAGGAGATTTTCCAGAACTTCGCCATTTCAAGATTTAGATGATAAATTAAATGATTTATAATGATTAAAAAACAAAAAAGTACACTCATAAACAATGATATATTAGAGAAATCGCTGTGACATTGCGCATGTTTACCGTGTAGTTGTATTAATCGTGCCAGGTTAATTTCGAATATATATATATTCGTAACACAATTTTCATTACTTCACAAATATTTGTTTTAGTTAAAATAACATATGCTTCATCTCCACCGTGTCCGTTTGACGCTTTCGCAAAGACGAAGTTGGCGCGCGCAGCTCATGCGGCAACGTCATCTTTTTTTCGGGCGATTTCACGTCGACGTCACGGTTTTCGTACATGGCCATGTCTGCGTGAGACTTACAAGGCTTTCAGCTTCATAAAACGCAATTCACAGTCTAAGATTTATGTGTTTCCAATAACTATGTCAATCGCCAGCTCTGCTAATGCACAGAATAGACGCATGTCATTGCAAAAGTGAGTGGGAAAGATCGAGACGCTGATATAGTCCGTTTGTCGTGGCACAGTTCCATTGGGCGACAAAATAAACGCAGTTACCATAAAATTTAGCAGATGGCTCACTCGCGTAACTTATACACTGTCGCTAATCATTTGTGCCATATTGAAACTCAAGACTTTCCGCTATAGAAACGGAATCAGCGTGTGTGTACAATATGCAGAAAGTGGTTACCTACCACACAGATGTTCCAGGATCAGCAAGGCCAGGACCGGTAAATCCTTCGTGGTGACTGCACTGTGATGAGGAATAAACGAGCAAGTAAGGTAAACTTTGGTTTCATGAACAATCTCATTAAATCTCTATCTGTTAAGCTTGTGTGGAGTTATCTGGCCACCACAACAAGGTGAACATATACCTGTCGCGCATAGGTGAATGTGAGATTCAAGGGGAGCACCGCTTACCACATCCAGGCACCGTCAAAAACCTGTTTTTTTCTTTTTGCTGGTTATTCACAGTTAGCGTAAGCCAATATACAGTGATCTACGTCACTGCCCCATTCGTGACTAGATGTTCGCACTGGTTGTAGTAGCTCCCCACATTTCTCGCAAGCCACACAAACTCAATTTATTATTTACTCCCTGTCACCTTTTACGGCCCTCGAAATACCAAGCGAAAAACCTTATAGTTCCAGAGGCCCATATTCACGTTCTTTTCTTCCAGTGTAAATACCTAACTATTCACCATGGCGGTTTAATCATCTCGAGCTTTCTGGTGAATATGCAGACGCGAGACGCAGTAGTGTCAGGGGCTGGGAGGGGGCCCATATTTGCCCTAGAAACCTAAAAAAGGAAGGCTCAAAATCTGCCCCATACTACGACTTAATGAGGGGGTGGTAGAGAAGTGCGATGAACCTCTGCAGCCCCCCCCCCCCCGATGGGAAACCCTGCGCACACCGATGGTTAGATGATAAAAGAACGAAACACGACACACACACGCACCGAGACGGCTGAGCTCTCCACGGGTGTGTCGTGTTTTATTTCGTATATGTGCCACGCAAATACACGCTGTGTTTAGGAGTGACAAACACCCCCTAGTAGCAACTAGCTGCTAAAGCAGTTTAGAACAAGCTGCTAAAGCAAACCAGTATTTGTGAAAGTTCAACCTTTATAAACATATTTATTTCCAAAACTGCTGTATTTATATGAGACCAGTGGCTCCTGGACCCCATTATTTATTTAGACAAAAAAAAAAGATTGCCCGCAGCTTCCATCGGGGGAACACTGAGGAGGATGCGGAGCATATAATTGGTTAACGGGGTGTTAAAGTGCGACTTACTTGGGTCGAAGGCTAAATTGGTTAACGTGGTTGTGAAATGGGGTGTTAAATTGCGACTTACTTGGGTCGATGGCTAAATTGGTTAACGTGGTTGTAGGAGGGGGTGTTAAATGAGTGAACACGTACACACGTATGCGAAAGGGCGGCGCTGGTCGAAGGGACGTCGATCATTGTGTTCGTGGATTCGTTGGAATTCATTTCACAGCGACCTTGGACGTCGACGCGCCGTACAAACCAACCGACGAGCGGCAACTGAGCGAGCGAGCGCCGACCTTGAGTATATATACAGCGCGACGGCGCATGCACTGTCAGCTGTTGAATGTTCTCGAAGCGCGACGGCGCATGCGCGTCCACTGGAGAATCAGGAGAATTGTAGAATGTTCTCGAAGGGGAGAAGCGCGCGCGGCACAGATGGTGGGTGACGGTGCATGCGCGCGTCAGCTGTCGAATGTTCGAGAAGGGGGAGAAGCGCAACGGCGCATGCGCGCGCGTCAGCTGCCGATGTTCTCGAAGCGTGACGGCGCATGCGCGCTACATTATACAGCTAGCGAATGTTCGTGAAGTTTTGGGACGTTAAACCCCACATATCAATCATGTTCGTGAAGAGGAGAAGCGCACGCGGTGTGTAGAGGAGGAAGGGTGCACAGATGGTGGAGGAGTGAAGCGCGCGCGGTGTGTAGAGGAGGAAGGGATGCACAGATGGTGGAAGAAGGAGGAGGAAGCTTGCGGACGGCGCCGCACTACAAGCCTCGAGTATTAGATGCTCCGCATCTAAAATGTGGGGAAATCCCAAGCGAATGTAGCACGTAAACACCAGTTTCTCGACATTTATAACACGGCGTTGAAAATCTCGAACGCCGTTTACGTTTTTATCATGTACGAACTACACACATTAGATCATAGACGCGCGCAGGGTTCTGCTTCAACGAAGCGGAAGGTCCCCCCTTCTTTATTACGTCAATGTAGAGGGCTGACTGCGCTCCACATTATTAGGTGACATGGAAGGCGGACGCCCTCCCTGCTCCCGTGCCCGCATGCTTACGGATTGAACACTGGCTCTTTCTGTTCTCCTTTGTCCGAAGTACATTCCTACGAAACTTGGAAGAGACTTGGCAAAACTGCCCGAAAAGGAGTGGCGATCTCTGGGGCGTATAAGCTCGCTCACAGGTACGCAACCGAGCCGCTCTGTATTCGTCCGGGTTGCGAGGAAGACAGCCTCTCTGTCAGCCCAGCTCGAGGTTTGCAAGTGAGAAGAGCAATCCTTTCGCCAAACTATTGAGGCTTGTCAAAAGCCTTTCTCTATATCTGCGGCGTTTCAGCCATAAAACAATAGCATGCTGAACTTTGCTTATAGCTATCACGCATCATTGTGTGTATGAATCCTGATAGCATTAGCGACAGCTTCCAGTAGACACGAGACATTTCACAGAATCATTCTCATCAATAGCGCCATGTTACTAACGGATGTTAGTGGCGGATCAGTGTGATCCGCCTTTTCCCGCAGTGGATCATTTTTCTCAACGATCTTGCGTCTTTTCTCGCGAAAGGTCGTCATCAGATAAATATCGCTGGACAATGCAGAGTGCTTTATCACGATGGTGGTCGCCGATAGAAAAAAAAAAACACGAAAGACAAATTTACCCGGAACATAATGATGTGTGATGTATCAGCTATACATAACGCAATGCGAGGGGTGGGAACTGTGCTTGTCACTTGTCAGCTAGCAATGAATACAAACGAAAATGCATAAATAACATCCGCAGTAGTCGGCTGCTTGTTTATATATATATATATATATATATATATATATATATATATATATATATATATATATATATAGACGTTGCGAGGAAGGAAGCTCACTGGCTCCGTAGTAACAACGGAAGCAAAAAGGCACGACTAACGAGGAAACACTTTTATTAATCACATACGTTTCGGCTGGTGGGCCAGCCTTCGTCAGTGTGTATATATATATATATATATATATATATATATATATATATATATATATATATATATATATATATATATATATATGTGTGTGTGTGTGTGTGTGTGTGTGTGTGTGTGTGTGTGTGTGTGTGTTGACAGACTAAGCTATTTCTTTTTTATTGGTAAGAGCACTTCCGATCACAAAAATTAAAATTTGTCTTATTTTGCAGGAATCGTTTTAAGACACAAACTGCCAAAACTATGTCCCATTCGAGCGAGCTTAACAGTAAAGTAGCACTCTCAATTCTTGTAGCTTTAAATTTAAATCTAAAGCTAAATTAACTGTAACAGTACTATCATATTTTTGCTTTTCATAACGTTTGATTTTGCGTTGTAATTGAATGATCTCTCTCGTTATCTATGGGTTGTCTCAACCTATCATTTTAATTTTATCTAAAATAAAAGTATCAATGCGGTGCTGGCAGCATCTTTTAAACTTCGTCCGCAATACCCTGACGTCATCATCTCACAAAAAATAAGGGTGTCTTCTAAATTAAGTATAGTGTTTGAGTCATCAGCTGCATCGCAGTTTTAACATTAATCGATTTCGGGTTGCATAAATGAGATTACGTGGAACGACACACTTTTTAGTGTGCCGCCATTTATTAGTGATCGTACAGATCGAACAAGAATTTTGGATTAGCGCCAGGCGGTCTGTCGGGCCCCACAACAACGATCTGATTGCCTTATAAACTAACTTTGCAAAAAAACGCTTCTATGATCCGAAGGGAGGCAATGGTATCTTCAACGTGCTTATTAACAGAATAGCTTCTTCACCTCCTCGATTAGCACGGTAGGCGCGTACGCAGACGAAAAAAGAATCTGTCTAGAACACCGAAGTCAAGTTTCGGAGGTACTGCAGTGACACTTAAGTACAGCTGAGGCCTTGTCATTTGTAACGTGCTTACATCCTTTGTGATTTCTTTGATAGTGTTCGAGGGTGCGGCGTAAACACGCTTATCAAGGACTTGAAGGCAGGCCTCGGAAAGTCTGATGATGATACGTGGTGTTTAACATCCCAAAACCACCATATTATTATGAGAGACGCCGTAGTTGGAGGGCTCCGGAAATTTCGACCACCTGGGGTTCTTTCACGTGCACCTAAATCTGAGACACGGGCCTACAACATTCCCGCCTCCATCGAAAATGCAGCCGCTGCAGCCGGGATTTGATCCCGCGACCTGCGGGCCAGCAGCCGAGTACCTTAACCACTAGACCACCGCGACGGGGCGGCCTCGGAAAGTCTCAAGTTCCACTCATCGCCGAATGAGGGCGCTAAAATCGGCAGCTAAAGAAATATCGGACATATTACGAAGGGGTAGACACGGTATGCAGTGCGTGCACGTGGAGAGGCGGAGGAAACTGCCGAACACTTGATAATGTTCTGTAAAGGGCTTCACCCTATAGTTCAGGATGATGGCGCACAGTTTTTCAAATCACTGGGGTTCAGGGACAAGGAGGGAAAAATAGACTTTAAGCGGGTAGAATTATCTAGAAGGAGGTTACCTGATTGATGGCTGAAGTCAAAGCACGAGTGAAATTTAAACCCTTCACTGCAAAGTACGTGTCCTCAAACTCACCATGCCGCGGTGGTCTAGTGGCTAAGGTACTCGGCTGCTGACCCGCAGGGCGCGGGTTCGAATCCCGGCTGCGGCGACTGCATTTCCTATGGAGGCGGAAATGTTGTAGGCCCGTGTGCTCAGATTTGGGTGCACGTTAAAGAACCCCAGGTGGTCTAAATTTCCGGAGCCCTCCACTACGGCGTCTCTCATAATCATATAGTGGTTTTGGGACGTTAAACCCCACATATCAATCAATCAAACTCACCATTTAAAGGGGAAAAAATAAGTCTACTTTTTGGTTCACTAAATATTACGGCTTGGTAGCGTTAGCCACCGCCCGATCTAATGGTACAGCCATATCAATCCATCCATCCAAAGAAGAACCATAGAAGCTCCGTTCAAATCTACCCTCGTGGACCAAAAAATCCGCTAGGGGCACTATAGTAGGCTCAAAAATTAAGGCCAAAAGAGCCACCATTTTTGCAAGAGTGCCCTTTTCTATATAATTGAAGGGTAACGTTTGAATTCCGCGTTGTGTGTACTATGTTTGAAGTTTGAAGTTTATTTCACCAGAGTGTTACACCATACAATGTGTGGTGTGGAATGCGGGAAAAAAGGCTGCGATAAAAACGCAGCTTGACTAGCCCCACATCCAATCAATACAAGGCAGAAAAAGTGACAGCATTCATAAAGTCCTGAAAACAACTAAACAGACACAAATACATAGTTTAAAGTGGCACCAGTAAGAAATATTGCATACATAAAATTTTCAGAAATTTTGATAGGATCGCACTCTTTGAGGAAATACGAAAAAATAGAAAGAAGCAGAGCATAAAAACAAATCTTTGGAAATGGCTAAATCTCTGAGCACTAAATTTGTTTAGCGATCACAGTGTCATGTGAGTTCTACTGTGGATACTCTTATCGGTTACGGTGACGAAGAGGAAAACTTGCACTGCCGTGGTTCGACAGCGACTATTGACGCGCATTATAGTTTTCATCCGATGGTTGGCGCAGTCCTCGGCGTTCCGTTTTCCTTATAGAATTTCTTTATTCGCTTCTGTTAGCCACCGCAGTTGCTGTAGATATAGTCGCTGTACTGCTGTATTCTTATCGCGACTGCACAAATAGGGACTGTTTGTGGTTTCTTGACGTTAACCCCATCAATTATTATTACGTTCTGGAAAGATAAATTAACCCTAAATTGTTTTTTTTTTTCGTAAACCTTACATCGTTTCCACTCATGTCCTAATCGCTACTACACTACAATACATCTACAAATAAGCTCACCCTGTTTCCCACGACATCGCTGTTATTGGGCTTTATTACGTGCCCAATAATAGAACGAACCCCCCTCATCCTTTCTCATTTTTCTCTGTAATTTCTCAAGGGTGGTACGAGCCCTTATTGTAGAATGAGCAAAAATTCGGCGAACGCACGCACATATCAGTCAAAACGTACATCGAAACGGCTGGACTATGAAGCAACGCGCACCCGATAAACGTTGCTCGGCAGTGTCCGTTTAAAAGCACACAATTGCCCATTGTTTCAACCTTGTAACACCCTAACAAAGTACACAAAATAATAAAGAAACTGGAAAAACATCTGCTATTGTTACATATTATCACTTTTTTTGCAAAAGTTCCTCGTTCAAAGCGGAATATATAAAGGCCGTTCAGTCTTGGCAAATCACCACAGCCGCCATCGTTCACAAGAAGCTCGTCTGCTGTCCCGAGTCTACCCGGGTGAGTTTGCAATTTCTTTACTTGGTTATTAGATTCATGGTGAGGAGTGATCAAAGAAAGCGCTGTAAGCAGCTTAGCGAGCTTGTCAGACACCGTTACATAAGCAGCAAATGGCAACTCTTTCAATTTAGAATACAGCAATAGTGTGAAAAATGTTAGAATAAAAAAAACCCCGACAATTACGATACTGTTTAATCCGAAATGTAAGTGCAGCTTCGCGCTTACTGTGTTTAAAGATCTGGCTATCCACACCTGTAGCACTTTGATAGGGCGTGTTCCAATAATCACCGTAGATGGCTAAATAGACAGCTAAATGGACGGCGGCCATCTTAAGTCCCATTCCAATTCTCACGTAGCCGGCAAAATAGACAGCTCCGAGAATACCGCATCGTAGACAAATACGATGTAGGTTACTTTGCAGTCTAAACAAGATGGCGGCTCAGCGAATCGCTCATATAGATCGTATCATGCTCGCCGGAACGGTCATCTGGACACAAGCAGACACTTCTCTAGTAGCTCAATGTCAGTCGTCATCATCATCATCATCATATTCAGCCTGACTGGCCTCTCCCATGTTCCGCCAGTTAACCCGGTCCTGTGCTTATTGCTGCCGATTTATACCCGCAAACTTCTTAATCTCATCTGCCCACCTTACCTTCTGTCTCCCCCTAACGCGCTTGCCTTCTCTGGGAATCCAATTAGTCACCCTTAATGACCAGCGGTTATCCTGTCTACGCGCTACATGCCCGGCCCATGTCCAATTCCTCTTCCTGATTTCAACTATGATATCCTTAACCCCTGTTTGTTGCCTAAACAACTCTGCTCTCTTCTTGTCTCTTGAGCTTACGCCTACCATTTTTATTTCCATTGCTCGCTGCATCGTGCTCAATTTAAGCTGATGTGAGTAGCGTTTAATATATTTTTTAAGATTTCGGGACCAAATGAGGCAGAAAATACAACTGTCAGGCCGCGTTCACACTGAGCATTCCGGCCGCCGAAAGTGCTCCGAATCCGGTTCGGCAGTGGCGAGATCCGCCGAAAGGGCCCTCTCCGCGCCGATCGCTCTCGGACCGATTTTTGCGGCGTCTGCCGCCGAATCTGTCGCCGCGGACCAATAGGAGCGCTAGTCAAGGAATTTTGAAAAATGGCGGCCAAGCCCTACTCACTTGTTATGCCGCAGTGCACGTAACTGAATGTTGAAACCAACGGGACTTTAACCTACTCTGTGCCTACTTCGCCCCGTATTTCGTAAAAGAGGTGACCGAGCTTGCTGTTGGCGTGACCGAGCTTGTCGCGGTCTTGCAGAGCAAAACGAACCCACCAACGCCGCTGGCGTCGGTGGTTTTTCTGCTCTTCGTGCATTACAAGACAGCCACTTGCCAGCAAAGTAAGCAGTACTGTCTTTTCTTGCTTCTTGCGTACGAGAATCGTCGAAGTCTACACCACCGGATAGCGTAGTAGCGTTTGCGAGCCGCGACAACAATCGGGTGACAGCGCATCCATCCCGCGTTAGCCCCGTAGTAGATGGCATATTCGGCGGCGCGGGGCGCGTCCAGTGCGAACGACGCTGCGTTTCGGCGGCAGGGGAATTTCGGTCGCTGTAGAAAGCGGATGTTTCAGTGTGAACTAGGCATCACGTTTGTTTATTTTGGCTTTCTCTTCTCGATGCGAGGTGGCGCCTCGTCGCGTAGAAGCCGTCCAGACGTGTTCCACTTCTCGGACAGCATGGGCTCGGTGTTGTCTTCTAAGGAGTCTACGTAGACTGTCTACGTGCTGTCCGAAAATTGGAACACAGCCATATTTGTTACATATTGAACAAATCCGCAGACAGGGGTCGTGTGCGCGAGCCGGAGTTTCAACAACTGAACTTGTCTTCTAGCCTCGAAGGTATCCTTGTCTAGAACTAGTCTAAAACTAGTCTTCCTCAAGACTAGTTCTAGCCTTGAATAAGACAGGTCCGGTATTCGAAGCTTCGGACACAACCACGGTCTATCATTTTTTTTTCATCGCAAGCCTTCCTCTTTTCCTTCTTGCCTTTTTTTTATTCGTTACATAATGCTGCAGAAAATTCTAGTGTTCAGGTGCTACGCACTCCACTCTGGCGTCGCGAACCAAGCGAAATTCCGATAGCTCCGTTACGACAAACGAAGCCAACCTCAGTGCACGTTTCATTCCCAAATGCGCACGAAATCCGACCGAGACGCCAGCGTACGTGACGGACGTATTAAAAAGGCGGTTTAGGGGCCAGTGGCTCGCGATATCGATAGGATTCGTGTTCGCTTTCGTTCACCCTCGTTGACTTTCTCGGGTACGCCGACAACGCCAACGGTGACGCCGCTTAACATAGGGACAGCTGCCTAGGAGCAGCGCCCTGTTAAACTGACAGTACTGCGTGTTCACGTGAAGAGTTTGAAGAACACGTGGAACATGTTCCTCTACATCGTAAAAATGCAGAGGCTGACTCCTGTTGCACGAAAACTTTGGGCTATGGTATTACTGAGATTAGTTATGTGAATGCCCATGCAGCTGTAAATTTGTGCAGTTTTGTGATTGTTAACAAACTTACGAAGGCAAAAACCTTGCAAGAGAGCACACTGACACCAGTCTTTATTTTAACACATTTATTGTTTAAAAAAGTTCACTTCATACACTATATTGTCGCTGGTGGTCTGTCGTATACTCTCAATGCTAAAAAATTGGCCGCCATCTCACCCTGCGAAAGTAAATGTCCAGCTATGCTGTATAAAACAGCACACATGCTGATTGGGCCAAAACTTTAAACTAATGATCATAGTAGGCGTCCGCGTGGTTCACCTTTAGGGGTGGACGAAGGTTCATCGCAACGCTCCTCCTCCGTATTATGTCATTAAACAAAGCTGTCTATATATATATATATATATATATATATATAATGAACTTGCAGATAGCACATTCGAAAAGGAAATCGTATTTACTAACGTTTCTGCCGTGGCACGGCCTTCGTCAGAGTAAGACGTCAGAGAAGGCCGTGCCACGGCCGAAACGTTAGTAAATACGATTTCCTTCCTTTTCGAATGTGCTATCTGCAAGTTCATTCAATATAGAAAATACCCGGACCTGTCGTGCCTACCCTTATATATATATATATATATATATATATATATATATATATATATATATATATATATATATATATATATATATATATATATATATATATATATATATATATATATATATATAAGGTTTTTCTCTAGAGAGTTGTACATATTTCCTTGTAGCTTAGTCTTAGTGCTACAAAGTGGTGGCTATCTAGATACCCTTTCGCGAGGGCACTGCTTTTGCAGCGCTTAAAGCTTCACGCATTTTCAGTAGTTCCTGCCGAAACACAGCAGCCAATAGTTTTACAAAGTCGCCAAGAAACAAATATTGTCTTCTACATTATTAAAGATGGGAGCTAAATTCCCAAAACCATCAAAACTGGAGCTTACACGTTCTCCTTGTCACAACAGAACAATCACCATGAGAACAAGCCTGGTTTTGGTCCTCTTCGTGCTTGGACTCCTGTGCCGTAAGTGGTTGTTTATTTTAAGGCCGTATATGCCTCATGAGAACGTAGTCTTGAACGAAAAGCCAGCGTTAGAGAACTGGAGAAAAAAAAATACTACGCGATGTCTATGGGAGAGAAAGCCACGCTGCCTTAAAGAAAATGAAGTGAGTACTCTGTTAAATAATGCATGTTAGTGAAAGTTGATTATAGTCATATAAAGCAGTTGAAGTGAGCGTGAGTTCCTAAAAAATAAGCGCTATGCATCGATGAGCACACAGGTGAAGAGAACAAACAATACCTGGCGCCATAATAGCGCCAGTCTTTTGGCCTGCTTTCTTTTTTTGTGTGTTCGTCGATGTTTAGTGCTCATTATTTTTGTGGTCATGGATAGCCAACTAGGTCGATAGTCTGTTCTGCTAATGTATTAGGGTAATTACGGAAATATAATTCGTGTGACTTAATTGTGTGACAAGTGCGACCTTATTAGCGAGAGTTAATGAGTAATAGAAGTGTAAACTTAGGGGCTCATTTTCTTTCTTAGATGCAATATTAACGAGAACTAACAGACAGTGACGGCAAGGAAAGTACAGGCGACGTTATTAGAAGTAATTGCAACGTAAACGTGAAGAAACCACAATGGACGGAAAGACAACTTGCGACCGGCAGGGACCGAACTGTTAGTTCTCAATAATGAGTAAAAGTTACTTAAGGTTAATTATTGTGCATCGGATCTCGATATAAAATGCACAGTAAAACAGACACAAGTCGTCTTCGAGTCGCCATGGGCGAATGCATAAGGGAGCATGTGAGCTTTCTTTTTTTTTTTTCAAGGTACTTTCTCGCCTATGATCGTCATAAAACTATAAAGCCGCTAAAGACCATTGGTGTCAGCGCGAAAGACACAAAACCTCTTGGCCAATCACGCATTCTGTGAAACGTTCCTTAAAAAAAACAAAAAAAAAACACATTCGGTTCAGTGCGATAACAATTGTCACCAGTTGATGGGAACAATTTTAAAAATCATTTTGTAGTCCATGCGTGTACGACCAAGCCAAATTACAGCACCAATAAGAGGATTAATATTTCAAATTTAGCCTGACTTTGATGCTATACATCCTTGGACTTCTGTGTCTTATTCAGGGGTCTCAAACACGCGGGACAGTGGACCTTTCGCGCTAATGGCCCGCGGCTTCGTGCGGAACAAAGTTTCATCAGTGTCATCACTACTAAGTAGTAGCTCAGTACAGTTGATAGCTGGGCTAATTCAGATAGATTCATTATGACAACTCGGCAGCACGAACAAGCGAGACAAAGTCAGGTCGGCACACAAACAAGAACACTGTGAGTCCCGATCTTTGTCCCGTTTGTGTGCGCTGCCAATTCCTCATGATAAATTGCACTCGCATTATTTTTTTTGCATATTGTGATTAATAACGATTTGTTAGGGTAGGCTGCAGTGACTGAACTGGTCTCAAGCATGGTTTCATTCGTAAATCAGCCTGTGCGGTCCCCATGGGCTGAAATAACACCGTGCAACGAAAACTGTGCGTCGCCGAATTGGCGTTTAGATTTTAGCGATTGTGGAAATCCGTATCCATATTTTTCTCGAATTCTGACGTCTAATACCCTTCAGAAATTGCCCATATACGTCGAATATGATAAAGACGCTCTATCAAACGGCAACTTCACATAACATATTGTTGAAAATCTCTCCACTTCAACCCCCCCCCCCCCCCCCTGTTTTCACCATATTAACTGTCCCACCACTGTAGGGCTAAATTTCTAGACTGTGGCTCTCTAGCTGAGGCGCGTTGAAGCCCCTTGTAGTAAGTGGTTAATTCTTCGTATTCTGTGTAATGCATCTCCTTCGAGATTGTGCGTGTGCGACCATGCCAACACTTGACCTTGTTCAGTGCAACGGTTCGTGAACGCCGAAAGTAGCCCACACGCGCAGTTGTTTGCATAGATATTATGCTGGCAATAAACAACACCACTGGCGACGAGTTAAAAACATTTGTCAAAATACAAGGCTTACGTTTACAAGGTAAACCTCGAAGCCACGATTGTGGTTTGTGAAGACTCCACTTCTGTTTAGCTTTGTGTAATTATTTGTGCAATAATGTCGGGCGAGTGAATGAATGAAAAAAGGCCCTCAACAAAAAAGTGCCCCGAAAGCATGCAGTGGCTTATGCTGTTTTATATGCACAGCATGGAAAAGCCACGGACTTAGTGCGAAGAAATAGTTGACAAATATGAAACTCGCACAAAGGGAGACACATTTGAGCATGTATTTAGGCAGGTGTTTATACTTACTAACACTTGCCATCTTTAAATGTTGCAGAAGTTCAAGCCGCGGCCATCGACAAACCGAATAATTGGCGTCGACGCAATTGAGAAATTCGTCGGCGAAAAAGTTACACAGGCCCTGATGAGCGACAACAGAGAGGTCGTGGAGGCTGTCAAGGTGCTCAAGGCCACCCTGAAGACCTTCAGCGATGACGACAGCGAACATATTCATCCCGCAATTATCGCGGCGGTCAGTGGCGTCATCGGTGCCATCATAGGGAAGAGCTAAGGTGTGCCGCATCTACTGACCAAAGGGTAGGGCAGAGTAGATCCTTGAATATGGGGCTTACACCCATGCCGGAAGATTTGCCAAGAACCAGATAGTCTCTATATGAGTCCACTTAAAAGAAAGAAGAAAAAGGAACAGAGCGATGGATAAACTGTAAACTTCTTCGGACGTTTTCGTTGTTTTTGAAGAGAATAAATCAAATGAACGCTCGCGCAGAAATATGTATTCTCATTTGATATAGTTGTAAGAAAGTAATCCATTACCCAATGCCTGTAGCAGGAAACTTTCTAAACACATACATCTATGGTGTTGGAGGGGCCCCGACACGGACACCGACCGAATTGCAGTTTTCGGCGAAGGATAGCAGCAGATCGAAGTTCTACTGTGCCTGTATACATATATGAAAAACCAAGATGGAGGACGCTTGAGCGTCGCCTTCAAGAGAAGATCGCGATAGCGTCATCGTGCCTCACGTGCATCGCCTCCTGAACGATGGCCCGCTTCGGTTCTCGGTGCATGCCTCAATGGTTCCGAAAGGAGCATCTGTGTGCGCGTAACATTGGCCGTATCAGTTGAATGCAAGCGTATAGTTGCCCACTACACCATTACGCGTGCGTTCTAACGCATTCACTTTGTTGATGTTTCTTCCGCTGCTGCTGATTAAATATGTCTTAGCGCTTATGGGATGGGTGGACCTTTAAAACACCCTCCCGTAGCTCAATTAGTCAATTCCCACGTTTCGACTCCTGGCGCCATTCTACGGTTCAGGAACGTGATGTTATGCGTAGAGGAGACTACTTCCCCTACATGACATCATTCAAATTGTGTGTTTTTTAAAGCAGTTTCTCAGCAGTTTTCCAAAGCAGGACAGCTGCTTGCCACGCAAACGGCCGGATGTCGATTGTCACTTGGACACCCAAATTTTTACCCTTTACTTTATTTGCATCGTTTTAGAGAGAGAGAGAGAGAGAGAGAGATTTAAGAAAGGTAGAGAACATCGTTTGAGATTTTGCTGTCACGGACATGGTGACGATTTTTTGCCTAAAACCAACAACGCTGACGGCAACGCTAAAATTTCTGCAAAACGAGCTTTTTAATGCTGTCGCTTTAAAACGGACGGTGAAAGAATCATTTCATTGCAAAATGAGAGTCGCCGGCTATAAAGCCCGCCCACCTCCAGCGACTGCATGGCGTGTGTGACGTCGTACGCTTGATGCTGATGGAGTGGAGCGGTCGTCTTCTGCATAAGTTTCAGCGGCTGCAAGTCATTCGATTTCCAATGCCGAGCGTAAGGAAGCGGTAATAGCTGCATCATGCGAGCAGCTTATCACCAAACACAATCGTTTGCAGAAACACAGACGTTCGCAAAGCAAGCGGCTGTTTACATCACGGTAGGATAGCACTGGCTCCCACAACGGCCTTTCCGCGCTCTCGAAGCGCGCTAATGGTTTCACCGTCAGCAACTGGCGAAACAGGCGACACAAACCATTGAAGTTGTCTGGTAACACTGGTTTCCCCCTCAGCTCACTGGGGGACACCAGTGAGCTGACGTCACTACGCTCCACCTTTATCCCGCGAGGTTTAGCCCCCCTTAAATACCCTTTAAAAAGTAACTTATGCTCGTGACATGAGCACTCCCCAAGGACGTGAAAGCCATGATGGGAACATCATACGTAACATTCGTTAGTGTATTCCTTTGAATACAGTTTGCTGTTTTCTAGAATTTTAATACAGCCTCCTGAATCAAGGAACAGAAATGTAATGTTCATTAGACTATTGTGAATTCGACCTGACGCCTGTGTCATAACAGTACATATGTAATCTTTATTGCTTTTGTGAAAGAACTCGATAGCCCACAGTGCAAGCACAATTGAAATTCCACAGACAATTACGCCTGCATATAAAGGGTACATTTCCAAAGCATTTCGAGACCTGAGGTGGCTTTGTGGTAGAGTACTTGATTGCTACGCAGAACGCTTGGGTTCGATTGCTGATGGTATCCTGGTTTTCATTCTTTTCATCCGTCGGACCAGCGCTGCCGATGTCTGTTTTGCTTAACGCCCTCGCATTTAAAGTGCCAACGTCTGTTGTCGCCGGTGCTAGGTAGATATAAAATGTGAGTCATATTTGTGGCGCATACCCGCACACCACGGCCCGTGGTATACCGATGCGCCAAACGTTTCAGGAGGAAAGGGTTCGACGACGGACAAAGATTGTCAAGTTTTTTCTGACATAACCAGACAGTCATATTCGTCAGACCCTCCTACCCTTCGCGGGTTCGGATCCCGGCTGCGGCGGCTGCATTTCCGATGGAGGCCGAAATGTTGTAGGCCCGTGTGCTCAGATTTGGGTGCACGTTAAAGTACTCCAGGTGGTCGAAATTTCCGAAGCCCTCCACTACGGCGTCTCTCATAATCATATGGTGGTTTTGGGACGTTAAACCCCACATATAAATCAAGACCCTCCTACCCTCCCACACCAATTTAAGTGTACTACACCACGTTAAAGTGGCGATACCAAGAGCACACAGGCGCAGTCGGCTAGGCAGGCAGGCAGGCCTGCCTGCCTGCCTGCCTAATCACAAAATTTCATGGGTTCGCTAACAGATGCACCTCATTTAATATACGAACATGAGCCATGACAATAAACTCGCTCGTTTATGAGCAATTATGACTTCGTGGTCCGTCTATTTATTGCTCGCAAAACGACATCTTTTTTTTAGTCTTTACGAGATAGTGAGAGCGATCACGAGCACATTATTGCTACAAGAAGTTTCACGTGCACACTAAGATATATAGGTGATAAAAGTAAGGGTTTGATTAGCTTTAGGTGCATATATTCCAATTCAAAACTTGGTAATACTTCTTTTCGGTGGTGCACAGAATCACATTTGTCGGTTACCATGTATAGAGTGTACGCACAGAGAAGAAACAGACCACGTTTTGACTATAATTGTGCCATAATTTATTGAACTGAAAGAGGTGCAAGTGGAAATACGCCCAACCTTCCTTAATTTCCTACCCTATGGCTCCAGCACCTACTGCCATAGCGGGCGTTAAAATGGACGCCAGTATAGCCGCGATGACGAGTGGAAAGCCCTGCTCATCGGTTCCGTCGCCTGTGCTGTCGACTCCTTTGAGAACCTCGATGAGCTCTTCACGGTGTTCCATGATGGAACGGGAAAGTTTCTCAGTGAGCAGCTTCCTTGCATCGTCCGTGCTCATTGCTGGCTTGCTCAGCGTGGCCGCATGGATTTCTATTACGCGAAGAAAAAAGAAACAACAACATACTTTTGAAGTGCCCTCACATTCAAGTGAATGCATAACAAAGGGTAAAAAAATATTTAATGAGAAAATAATTTCCAGATAGTGCAATGAGAGGATAATGAAAAATGTGCGTTTTATGCTTTGACGAAATGTTCGCAAGCGCCAAATTCTGCTGTGAAATTACGTACTGTACACTCATCGCCATATATGTGCAGGGCGGGAGGGGCGAAGGTTCGTCGCAGTGCCCCCCCCCCCTACTAAGTCGAAGTATGGATCACTAATTGCGCCCATCCCGTCTTAAGTGACTAAGAGGGGGTGGACGACTTAGGGCAGCAACAAAATCATAATCACTCAAGAAATATATCTCGCGCTCTGGACTCACTCAGATCGGACTCTGACTCACCAAAATTTTCCTGAGCCGAACTCACTCGGACTCACACTGACGAAAACTTTCTCGAACCCCATTCACTCGGTCTCATAACTCAATTTGAGTCCGAGTGAGTCGGCTCATGAGCCCGTTAGCATAAAATTAGCTTTTTCGACTTAAAATGTCAATTCTGTCTAACACCATTATCTCAGGTAATCGGTACGTTTTTGGCGCCTTTTGATATAGTACATTCGAATATGGATTTCAAGGGCTCGCAAACCAGTACGGTTATTTGTCTACAAAAGATGACAACATCAGATTTATTTATCAGGAACTTCACTAGAAGAGTTGGTGGCGTTGAGGGGCTCAAGACACTCCCCTACGTAATCCACGCCTCTGATCAATAAATATTGAAATGGTGTATGAACGACACTGCTTTGTAATATGCGTGAACAGACCTAAATATAAACGTGAAGTCTGGTAAGGCTGATATTAATGCTGCAGATCAGTATATACTATAACAGGCGATGAGAATAGGCATGCCCTTCCCCCCCTTTCGCTCGCTTATGCTCATCACAACAGAAAACCTGATTCAGTGACGGAGTCTGACTATAAGAGGTTTAGCAGATAAAATTCGAAACCTGCTTGACAGTTACTACCATGTGAAGGAAAGGCAAGAAAAAAAGTTTACATCTGCATCGGAGAAGAAGAGACGGAGACAATGAACTGTGTTGGTACTTACGGCCCAAATGGCCCAGAATGAGGAGACCCAAAATGACGTAAGGGCTCATGACGAGTGACCTGCAATTGAAGAACGTCGTGTTATGCCGGACAGCGAATCAAGCGAAGGAAAAACAAAACGCAGTGCAAATGCGAGTTTTTTTCTGGAATCTGTAGTTTTACAGAATTAGCGTGGTGGTTAAATGTAAAAAAAAGTCAGCCTCATCTTCTGCACATTTTTTTCGCGCATTTATTTTATTCTATTTCCTTGTGAACATCCCTTAAATTCCTTATTAATATAAATTGGTTGCTCTTCGTAGCCCATATATTTCGTGGAATTGTAAATAATGCAGCACCTCTGTAAAACATGCAAGATATAACAATACATAAATGCTATCAATAATATTGTTTTGAAAATGCACGCCACAAGCAGAGTAACTATTAGAAGTCGACGCAGCATGTGTTTAACAGATAAACATTTTATCACCGGTTGATAAATCAGGGTAAAGTTCACGGGAGTATCATTAAAAACTGCTATATATTGACACGTGTTTATATGAAAAAGAACGATGATAGGAACGTTTTGTAGATTCCAGCTAGTGGGTCAGGTGGTTGATCGGGACGACAACGAAGCAGGCATCTTGCTCTACAGCAACCTCCTCGTGATCTGCTCGTGTTTGGTGGTCGTGCAAAGTAGCGTTCGCCATCGCTTGCTTGCTTACTCTGGGGTTTGGCTGAAATCTGAGTAGCCACTACTGAATTTCTTCTTGGATCTAAAGCCTTAGCATTGATTAGCTAGTACCCTTCTGGCTAGTCAATCCAGACAGATGCCGCTTTCTTCGCCTGGACCAGGGACTTGTCTCTGGTCTGCTTCTCTTTCACCGCAGGAGCTACCAGTGGACCGGTTCCTACGCAATGGCGTCGCTTCCGTTCCTGTGGCCCTAGTCCCAAGCAACGACGGAGTCATTAAGATGAAAAACCCTAAGTTGATCCAGTCGGAACTCAAAGCAGCGACAACTCACTATCACACCATCACAGAGGTCCGGCAGTTTGGCAAGGGAGGCATTGTCTGCTTTTCTCCTGACCAGCTCTGTGTCAAAGACTTACTTAAATGCTCGATGTTTGCTACCAATCCGGTGAGCGCCTTCATTCCTCCTCACCTAGCATGCGTCAGAGGTATTGTCCGAGGCGTAGACATTAACATGACTCCAGCTGAGGTCCTAGAGATGTTCTCTGAGGCAGGTGCAATTGCAGTTTATAGATGCTCACGAGTTGTAGAACAGACAAAGATCCCTACTGAGTCTGTAATTGTCACATTTGCCGGGTCGATTCGCCCCACTGAAATCAAGGCGTGGCCTTTAATATTCAGAGTCGAACAGCTGTCACCTCGTCCCCTCCAGTGTCAGAAATGTTGGCGCTATGGACACACTTTAAAAGGATGTAGGTCAGCTCCCAGATGCCGAAAATGTGGTGAGGCACATACTGCAAATGAATGCAATTGTACTGAAGAAAAGTGTTGTCTTTGTCATGAGCAGCACTGCGCAGATAACGCTAATTGCTCAGCCAAAGCGCGGGAGACTCAAATTATGGAAATTGTTGATCGCAGACGCTGTTCACGAAAAGACGCCATCGCTGAAATTCAGGCAAGAACCCAGGGATATGCTGGTGTTGCAGCCCGACATAATGCAACTTGAGAAGCTTCTCTTTCAGTGTCCATTGCAGACATGATTGAAAAAGCGATGGAGAAAGCTATAGATCGCCTGGCCACCACCCTTTGTGACTCCTTATCTCATATTGTAGCCACTCAGTTGACGCAAATATATGGGCCACAAAGAGATATGAAGGATACTTCCCAAGACAACGTAACTCTCCCACCAAGTGAAGCAGACGCAGAGTCATCTCCTTCAGAAGTACAGGCTGCAGGGCCCTCTTGTACAGACAACCAGAGGATAAGTGAAGACATACTAGAGGATGGTCAGGATTCTGAAGATATGGACATGGACATCAAATCCCTAAAGCGCACTCGATCACCTGTCTCCAAAAACACTGGCTCTTCAAAACATTCAAAAAACAAAAAATACCAGAAGGAGAACCTATCGAAGAGCGATTTTCTTAAAGACAGCATTTTAGATAAGGTAGTTGCCGAAACAATTCTGTCAAAATGATAGGTTCTATCAAAATTCTTCATTGGAACTGCCGATCTATTCATTCAGCTAGTACAGATTTATTGTATTTATCTTGTAAATTCAATCCAGACATTATTGCACTGCAAGAAACGTGGCTGTCAGCACATAATTCGTTTTACCTACCTAATTTCCGGTCTTTTCGCCTGGATCGCCCATCCAAAGGTGGAGGTTTAGCGTTCTTTGTCAATAATAAAATTAGTTCAAAGATCAAAACTTCGTACAAACGTATATCCCCCGAATGTGAAATTTTCGCCTTAGACATCACCTTGCCTGGATGCTCTCCCTTCTCTCTAGTAAATCTTTACTTTCCTCTGGGTGTACAAGACACGCGATGTTTAGACATGGCTGTTAATTCGTGGTGCACAGAAAAAATTATGGTTGGAGATTTTAATTCTCACCACACTAGTTGGGGTTTTAGGACTGATCAATGTGGACAACGCTTGTGGGACTGGTCTATAGACCATAATTTATCATGCCTCAACGCTAGAACTCCCACATTTATCCGAGACCGATCCCGCTCTGCCTTAGATTTGAGTTTTATAAGCTCGGGTATTTCTAGCGTATCTTGGACTACTCTAGACTGCGCCACCAACAGTGACCATTTACCAGTACTGTTTGAAATTTCTTGCCCCATTATTCCATCTTGCTCCCAAGCTCGAACCTTTATCAATTATTCCAAATTTAAAAATGACCTAGAAGTTGCTTTGACTACTCCCACTGAAGACAACGATGAAAATAAAGCCATGAAATTAAGTGCGGTAATTAAAAGAACGTTCAAAAAAGCAGAATTTTCTATTGAGTCTGATACGAGAAAGCCTTGTAGCCAGTGGTGGAATTCTGAGTGCTCTCGTGATCATAGACGACGACAAGCAGCTTGGAAGCAGCTAATTCATAATCAGTCCCCCAAAAATTGGGCAGATTACAAGTTTATTGCTGCTACATTTAAGCGCACCGTGGCTAAAGCTAAAGAAGACTATGACAAAAAACATTTCGACTTTCTTTCCAAACCTAGAAATAAGAAAGCGTTATTCCGATATATGAGATCGCGCAAAATTCTGCCGTCTCTAGCTAACTCTGATTATGACAGGTTATCGACGGAAGAAATGACTAATTCGTTGGAGGCAATCGGAAGAGGTCTAGCTAACAGATTTTCGTCGACTTTGACAATCAACTGGCAAAAGTCCTCTATAAAGACTGACTACGAAAAAGTGACATTGTCCGAAATGTCAAGCGTAATTAGAAACTTACCCTCTTCGGCTCCTGGTCCTGACGGTATAACAGTTCCTATGATTAAAATTTTATTCCAGATATCACCCGGCGACGTCCTCAACCTTATAAACTATTCCTTAAGCAATGCCTGGATACCACATGACTGGAAAATAGCTAGAGTGATTCCCATATTAAAAAAACAAGGGTCAGGTTTTAACATTGACAACATCAGACCAATCTCTCTAACATCTCACCTGATCAAAATTATAGAGAGAGTTCTCAATAATAGAATAAAAGTTTGGATGGCTGACAAGCTAATATTGAAACCATTTCAAATAGGTTTTCGTAGCGAATGCTCAATTTGGTGTGCTCATGCCGACTTAGAGAGCCGAATACAGCTTGCCCGAAAAAGACGACAATACGCGGTACTAGTAACACTAGACATAGCTAAAGCTTATGATAGCGTTGAGCACTCAATTTTATTGAACTCGTTACACGAATGTGACTTTCCGCGATATATTGTTGATTGGGTAGCAGAGTTTCTAAAATCGAGAGAATTTTATTGTGCAAAGGATGGATGTCACTCATCTAAATTCAAACAGCAACGTGGAGTACCTCAAGGGGCGGTCCTATCTCCGCTGTTATTCAATGTGTTGATGAGCTCAATTCCCATTGAACGAGATATCACTGTCTACATTTATGCAGACGACATTGCATTTTTCGTTGCAGACAGTGACATTTATTCTTTGCATCAAAAATTGCAAAAGTACATGTATTCTCTTGAAATTTGGCTGCATTCAATTTCATTGTCTCTAAACATCAGTAAAAGTGCGCTCCTGGTGTTCCCTATAGCAGATTCTATTCAAATTTCAGTACTTTATAATCAGGAACCGATTCCACAAGTAGAGTCTATCAAATATTTGGGCATTATTTATAACGAGAAACTTAACTGGAGCCCTCACATAGACTATATCGTGGCAAAGGCACAACGAGCATCAGGCTTATTGCGAAGGTTGAGCAACAGAAAATATGGGTTACGTAGACACACCTTATTAATGATATATAAAATGTACATGCGCCCAATACTAGAATTTGGGTGTATATTATTTTCGGGTGGCCCTACGTACAAAATTAAACCGTTAGTTCTATTAGAGCGAGAAGCGTTACGTTTGTGTTTGCGACTCCCCAGGTATGTCGCTATTAATGTACTATATCAGGAAGCTCGCATACCAACTATTCTTTGCCGATTCCGTATCCTAACTGTACAAACATACTTGAAATTTTACGGCTTATCAGCGAGACGGTCTGCATATGCCTTTATTAGTGAACCCGACGCCTTCTTCCTCGCTCACTGGCCACGCTTTCGTACTCCCCAGATTATTTTTGTACAAAAGAAACTGGAAAGCATAAAGGTGGATATCAGATCGGTAATTGGAACCAAAGCATTAAATCACAATATTACGATAGAATGTGATGAAATTTTTCCCCCACTATCTAAGTTTCAATCTTCGAGTTACTTAAATGACAGGTTAGAAGACTACATAGCTCATGCGGAAATAAAGAACATAATAGCCACAGACGCTTCTGTGAATAAAGAAAAGGCAGCAGTAGGAATCGTCTCAGATTACCTCGGTTGGTCATTCTCGGTAAGACTACCAGACTTCACTCCGGTTTTCGAAGCTGAGCTCTTGGCTATTATTTTAGCGCTACGAAAACTTCCTTCAAACGAAGAGAGTGCAATGATAATTACTGATTCTCTTTCGCTGTGTACTACTCTCACAGCTTCAGAACAATCAAGAGCTCTAGCGACATTACAAACATTAGTTCCACCTCATGTGAAGTTCCTGAAGTTAGTCTGGGTCCCGGGACACTGTGGCATACGGTTGAATGAAATGGCCGATTCACTATCTCGAGCCACACTTGATGGCCCTGTGATCTCGGTACTACCAGAATCGGAACACATAGTGTCGATCAGATATAGAAAATTGGCTATTTATACGGATATGATGGAAAATATTACTAAATATACGGACTATCAGCACCTTACATATCCCTGGAAACCTCAGTGGAGTCAATCTAAAAAGTTAGAAGTTATTTTAACCAAATTTCGATGTCGTGTCCCTCCATTAAACTTTTACTTGCACAGAGCTGGTCTGGCGATATCCCCCCTGTGTCCATTCTGTGAAGAAACGGAAACAATAGAGCATTACTTTATAACATGTAAAAACTATTCATTAATTAGGAAAAGACTTTTAATTGTTCCGTTTCACGCAGTAGGATTAAATTTAACTGCAGATAATGTTCTAAGTTTCGGTGCCTTTAGCTTGGGACATTGCCTACAGGAGCGTATTCGATGCTGTATGCAATTTCATTCGAGAATCAAAGCGCATGTCATAATAATGCCTGCTTAAATATATTTCTGACGACACTTGTCTAATTTTGAATGAAATTTGCATATTCATTTGATTGTGACCGGGTGAGATAAGCTCGATTGTCTGGTCTACTCAAAATTTCTGTCTTACACTGTAGTATTACCTCACCTTTTCTCTTCTTGATTCAATCTTCAATTATTTGTTTAGTTTAATATTCTTTTTCTAGTTAATTATTCTTTTCTATTATATCATTAGTTTTTCATTTAGGATAAACCTTTTAGTATATCTCATATAGGCTACTTCTAGATTTCATGGCCAATCCCCCATAGTGGGTATGTGCCAGTGCGAAGGGGCAACAACAACAACAACAGCTCTACAGCTGATCCTGAATACGCTCTTTTCGCTACCGTAAGCTGCTGTCATCTGTTGTTCGCGTTGCACTGCGACACTGGTGGAGGAGCTGGGCCGTGACGCTGCCCGATGCTTCACACTTCTAGTGGGAGCCGTTCATCCAGCCCGGACGTGCCTACTGCCACCCCTGTCCATCGATTCAGTCGTCGGCTACGAGGTCTTCCTCCAGACTGCAACCCCTCGCAGAAAACCTCTACCGGACATCTCGAAATGGCCAGCACCAGCCCCCAGCCTGTACTTCTCGGCCCCAGTCCTCCCGCTCCATCCCAGGTAACGTTTTTTCAATCGCTGGAGCCTAAGCGCTTTGGTGGTGGCGCACACGAAGATGTAGAAGACTGGTTAGACCACTATGACCGTGTTGCGAAGATCAACCACTGGTCTGCCCAGGAAAAGCTCGGCCGGGCCTACTTCTATCTCGATGACAGTGCTCGTACTTGGTACGAGAACAGAGAAGGCAACCTGTCCACATGGACTGACTTTCACCAGAAGATGGTTGAAACTTTTGCTAATGTCGACAGACGTGACCGTGCCCACCAACTACTAGAGCTGAGGGTCCAAAAACCCAATGAAACGGTCGCCATGTTCGCCGAAGACATGACACGTTTATTTCGGAGGGCCGACCCGCAGATGACTGAAGATAGGAAGTTGCGCTACCTCATGCGTGGCGTGAAAGAGCAGCTGTTCGCCGGACTTCTGCGCAACCCGCCAAGCACTGTAGAGAACTTCATCAAAGAAGCGTCGGCTATCGAGAGGGCCCTTCACCAACGCTGCCGACAATATGACCGCTTGTGCAGCAGCCCCCAAACTCAGGCCGCCGCTGTGACGTTTGACAGTCATAGCTCCTTACGGGACATGATTAGAGAGATAGTTCGTGAAGAATTGCAAAGGCTGCGGACTCCGGTAGTGGATACACCGATGGCATCTCTCGCTCAAGTCGTCCGTGACGAAATCCGTCAAGCATTCTCGACAGCTGATCCTGCCCCCGAACAACGTCCCATGACGTACGCCGCCGCCCTTCGAAGCTCCCCATCCGCTCCGCCTTCATACTACCCGCCACCTGCAAATGTTCCTTGGTCACCACCACAAGGGGTGACATCGTGGCGCCCATCCATCCAGCCCCCATACGACCAGTCGTCTTCTGGCTTGCCATGGCCTTCGTCGCATGAGGAGTCATCACGGCAACCACAGCTTCGCCGAACAGACACCTGGCGCACTGCCGACAGGCGTCCTCTCTGTTTCAACTGCGGAGGTGTAGGCCACATAGCCCGCTATTGCTGGCACCGCGCCGATCCGTCTCGCCCTCTCAGGCCACGGTTTGACATTCGACATGCCAAAGAGTACGTATCCCGCCGTGTAGATGTCGATTCTCAAGGACCTCCGGTACCTCGACACCCCTTCGATGGCCGCCGTAACAATGATGACGAGGCTATAACTGATTACGAGCCGGTCTTCCGACATCGACCACGCTCTCCTTCTCCTGCCCAGTCACCTTCGTTGCAGCGCCGCAATTTTGCCGACACCAGAGGAGCGAGGTCACCCAGCCCACACCGGGGAAACTGAAGGCGGCGACCTCAGGGGGTAAGGTTGCAGGCTGTCAAGACGAAGAAAAAAAGTCCCCATTACTCCCACCTCAAGACGCTGTAAAGCCGACAAGACGTAATACCGACGAAACTGTGACCCCAGGCCTTACCGTTCTTGTGGATGGACAGCAAGTCAAAGCTTTAGTCGACACCGGGGCTGACTTCTCTATTATCAGTGATGACCTTGCCGTACGTCTCAAGAAAGTGAAGACAGCGTGGACGGGACCTCACTTAAGGACGGCAGGCGGCCAATTACTGATGCCTGTCGGAATGTGCACAGCAAGGCTCGACATCGGTGGCTCTACTTTCGTGGCGACGTTCGTCATTCTCGCTTCATGCTGTAAAGACCTGATTATCGGAATGGATTTCTTGAGAGAACATGGCGCCGTGATCAACATCCCTGACAGTGTCATCACATTTCGCAACAACAGCCCTACTTTAGTCAATTGTTCAGAGCCGAGGCATACGTCTTGTTCAGGGCCTTTGCGTCTGACGGATGATGATGTGGTCGTCCCGCCACGATCGTGTACGCTTGTTTCGGTGGCAGGGGATGAGCCGTTTGACGGCGACGGCATTGCTGACCAAATCAGCTCACTGATATTTAGCCACGGTATTTCAGTTGCTCGAGGTCTTGTCACTGTCACTGCTGGACGCACAAACTTGCTGCTCACTAACTTCAGCACTGAGCGCCGACATCTCCCGAAGGGTACAGCCGTCACTTACTTTGACACAACTGCAGAAATCCAAGGCAGTTTATCGGCCCTAGACGAAGCACCTCAAGAAGAATCACTACCTAATCTT
Source organism: Rhipicephalus annulatus (assembly GCA_013436015.1). Lineage (NCBI taxonomy): Eukaryota > Metazoa > Arthropoda > Arachnida > Ixodida > Ixodidae > Rhipicephalus > Rhipicephalus annulatus. The sequence continues at coordinate 88,432 of WOVY01003142.1, forward strand.
GACGTTGGTACTACGTTGTCAAGGGACGAACGAACGAGACTTCTCGAGCTGCTAGCTGAATTCCAGGACTGCTTTTCATCGACATCACGGGTCGGTCGAACGCCGCTAACAAAGCATCGAATAATTACCCACGACGCAGCAAGGCCTATACACCAGAATCCTTATCGTGTGGCTCCAAAGGAACGGGAAGTGATACAGCAACAAGTCGCTAAAATGCTTGAAGATGATGTGATTCAGCCATCACAGAGCCCGTGGGCATCGCCTGTAGTATTAGTTAAGAAAAAGGATGGTACCCTGCGTTTTTGCGTGGATTACAGGAAGCTGAATCAAGTGACTAAGAAAGATGTGTATCCGCTTCCTCGTATTGATGACTCCCTCGATAGGCTTCGAAACGCTCGCTACTTTTCTTCAATGGACCTAAGAAGTGGATATTGGCAGATCGAGGTAGACCCAAGAGATCGGGAAAAAACCGCTTTTGTGACGCCGGATGGCTTATATGAATTTAAAGTTCTACCGTTCGGTCTGTGTTCAGCGCCCGCTACTTTTCAAAGGCTCATGGACACCGTACTTTCAGGGTTAAAATGGAAGACCTGTTTAGTTTATCTAGACGACGTCATAGTGTTTTCCCCAACTTTTGACGAGCATCTCGAGAGGCTAGAAGTTGTTTTACGAGCCATACGCTCCGCAGGCCTTACATTGAAACCAGAGAAATGCCACTTTTGTTTTGAAGAACTGCTGTTTCTTGGTCATGTCGTCAGCTGTACCGGCGTTCGGCCTGATCCCGAGAAACTTGCGGCCGTGGCACAGTTCCCAGTACCGTCCGATAAGAAAGCTGTCAGGCGCTTTCTGGGCCTATGCGCCTACTATCGCCGGTTCATCGCCGACTTCGCACGGATTGCGTCGCCGTTAACTCGCCTCACTCGAGACGACGCCACCTTTGAGTGGAATCACGAACACCAAGCAGCGTTTAATGACCTCCGCCAACGTCTTCAAACACCTCCAGTGCTTGCTCACTTCGACGAACAAGCGCCAACAATGCTTCACACTGACGCAAGCAATGTAGGCCTCGGAGCTGTGCTTGTGCAGTGGCAAGAAGACACGGAACGAGTGATCGCCTACGCAAGCAGGACGCTAACACGCGCTGAGGCCAATTATTCAACAACTGAGAAAGAATGCCTTGCCGTGGTCTGGGCAGTTATGAAATTTCGCCCGTACTTGTATGGCCGCCCTTTCAAAGTTATAAGTGACCATCATTCCCTCTGTTGGTTGACTAATTTAAGAGATCCAACCGGCCGATTAGCACGGTGGAGTCTGAAGTTACAAGAGTTTGATATGGCGGTCATACACAAGTCTGGGAAGCGCCATACGGACGCCGACTGCCTGTCTCGATCACCAGTACAGTCAGCTTCTCTTTCTGACGACGACGATATGGCCTTCCTTGGTGTTCTCGACGCGTCCACGATTGCCCAACAACAACGAAGTGACCCTGAATTGCTTGATTTGATTAATTACGTGAACGGACGTTCTTCGAGGGCACCTAAAATCTTTGCAAGGACATTATCGTCGTTTTGCTTGCGCAATGGCGTCCTCTACAAGAGAAACTTTTCGTCCATCGGAGCTCCCTATTTGCTCGTTATTCCTGCACCCCTTCGAAATGAAGTGCTCCAAGCATGTCACAATGAGCCGACGTCGGGTCATTTAGGCTACACTCGCACGTTGGCAAGAGTACAGCAGGGATACTACTGGCCACGCCTCACAACAGCCGTCAAGCACCACGTTCACACTTGCATCGATTGCCAGCGACGCAAGTCACCTCCAAAGAGAGCCGCCGGTCAGCTGCAACCAGTTCAAGTTCCACGTACACCGTTTGAACAGATAGGAATGGATATTTTAGGACGCCCTTCCTACTTCTACTGCAGGGAATCGCTGGGTTATAGTCGCAACAGACTACCTAACCAGGTATGCCGAAACAAAAGCTATCCAAAAGAGCACCGCAGTGGAAGTGGCGAGATTTTTCATAGAAAATATTGTGCTACGCCACGGTGCTCCGACTATCGTGATCACGGACCGCGGAACAGCATTTACGGCAGCTATGTTAGACCACGTCCTGATGCTTAGTGGAACGACTCACCGTAAGACCACTGCGTACCACCCGCAAACAAATGGACTAACGGAGCGCCTCAACAAGACAATTGAAGACATGCTGTCGATGTACGTGGATGTCCAACATAAGAATTGGGACAAGATTTTACCCTATATCACGTTCGCATACAATACGGCTAAACAAGAGACGACTCGCATGACTCCATTCAGCTTGGTTCACGGACGGGAGGTACGGACTATGCTGGATGCGATGTTGCCACATGAATGGGACGCTACCGACACAGGCGCTGACGTGTTCACTGAACGCGCGGAAGAAGCTAGACAGCTCGCCCGCTTACGGATCCACCAGCGACAAGACTACGACGCAGGCCGCTACAATGCTCGCCATAGAACTGTAACGTACAAAATCGGTGACAGAGTGTGGATTTGGACACCCGTACGAAAACGTGGACTGTCCGAAAAGCTGCTAAGGCGATATTTCGGGCCATACCGAGTATCGCGCCAGCTAAGTGACGTCACCTACGAGGTTGTCTCCGACAGTCCCCAATGCCCGAGGCGTCGCCAGCACCAGCCTCAACTTGTTCATGTAGTGCGTATGAAGCCGTATGTGAGTGACTGACTGCACGTTAAAAAAAATATACTGTGCGTCTGAATCAGCATCGGGGCGATGCTCTTATAAGGAGGGGCAAGTGACACGTGTTTATATGAAAAAGAACGATGATAGGAACGTTTTTGTAGATTCCAGCTAGTGGGTCAGGTGGTTGATCGGGACGACAACGAAGCAGGCATCTTGCTCTACAGCTGATCCTGAATACGCTCTTTTCGCTACCGTAAGCTGCTGTCATCTGTTGTTCGCGTTGCACTGCGACAATATATAGCTATTTTGTTTCCAAAGACACGAAGAAATTCTTGACTCTGTCTCAACAACAGCATTTTGTGCGAATTGGCCGCAACGTAACCACGTAAACAGGAAAGACTGATCTTACCTGCGTCAAACTGATTGGCGATGACGAAGATGGCTGGCTTGGTTTTGCTTGCGTTCATAGGAGCTCAAGGCCGCTTTGTGATGTTCGCAAAATGTTTCGGACTTTTATAGTCGCGAGCAAGTGGAACGTTTGTGACGCTTGGAGCAGTAGAGCAGAAGATAACATCACACAATAGGCTTTATAGATGACATTCCCTCACAATCGGTTGAAGCTCGGAGATAAAAAGACAGTGAATTGGTTAATCAAGGCTCACCACCGCCAAAGCGGATGTATCCAGGCTGTATCACATGTGCGAATGGAAAGAGGCTTAATTAAGCTTTTTTTTAAACTAAAAGGTGGTTATAAAACGTATTCCTATTTTAGGTAGTATTATCACATAGTATGCCATAAAATACATAGGCGTGCAGTCAGCCATGGCGAAACATGGCTGTGGTACTCGGCTGCTGAGGTGATGTAGCAGACTGGGCCGGTTGGACCATACTCACGACGGTCAGTGCAAACAGTACACTAAACACAAGAAAGAAAATACACCACACCAGGGATTTCTATCAACTGAATGTTTAACAAAAAAAACATGGCACATATAAACTGTAAGGAAAGCAATGAGAAAACCTTATCAACCACGGCCTATTTATACGTTTTTTGCATTTAAATTTCAGTTGATAGACAGAGCTTGTGTCGTGTATACTTTCTGGTATTTTGTGTTCTGTTTGCATTGGCCACCATGACCAGAAGATCGTGAGTTTGATTGCGGCAGCGGTGGTCGAATTTTAGTGGTGCCGAAATAGTAGAGGGCGGTGGGCAGTGCAATGTCTGCGCGTTGAGGAACACCAGATGGTCGAAATTTCCGGAACCCTCCACTACGGCGACCCTGATAATCACATCGTGGTGTTGAGACGTTAAACTCTAGATATTTTAAGGGCAAAGCTCCTTAAGGCGTGGGTCTGTACATCCTCCGATGTATGTAGTAGTAGTAAATAGCCACCGCTAGCACATACTCGCTCTACAGCGAGTATGTGCCACAGGGTGTGCGAGATGGCGGTACTTGTTGGAGTGCGCACTAGATGGACGCACGGACGGACGAACGGACGGACGCGCAGACGATTGGACGCACGAATGGACGGACAGACGGATCGACGGACTCACGGACTTACGCATGGACAGATGGACGGACGGAAACAAGAACGAAAGGACGGACGGAAGCACGGACGGACTGACGGACGCTTCGCTCCTCTCATCATCCTTCACTCCGTGGATATGCTCTCATTTTTTTTTTAGTATTGCGTAGGCGTGTACTCATTGTATACCTGTAAGTGATGATGGTACAATACGTAATGACTGCCTGTTCTCGACGGCGGCAAGGAAACATTGCTCGGAAGTGAGGTTTTCTGCAAACCTTCATCTATATGTTTGTCATTATCCCGATTTGCTCTATCGCGGAGCGAGGCGGAACAGTGCAGCAGGAGAGCTAAGCGTTCCTTATCATCCGCCGCATGTTGATACGCGCGGAACTCGCTGACCGAGCATCTCGAGTGCGTCATCAGTTCTCCCCAGGGATCGAATGAGCAAAAACGTCTTATAATTCCCAAGTCACGTCCCTAAACTATGATATGATTATGAAAGATTTGACCATGTTTTAACTCAGCGCACGACGATGCGGACACAAGAGAAGAAGAGACTTACCGAAGCGCTGAACCACATCTGAATATTTATTGGGAGACATGAACGATAAGAAGGACACTTCAACTCCCCACCTACGTGAACGGCAGGTCAGCTGACATCTTGAACAATGAGCGGTTTGTGCTTACTGCCGACTTCTCTACTTACTGCTTACTGCCGACTTCTCTACGGCACTACATTGAGATAATTTATTTCGGAAGTCACGACACATATCGTCGACCTATTTATTGGGTCAGAATGGCAGACGTGTAATGTCCTGCATGCTTAAGAAATCGGTGTAGCTCATGGGAGCAGTTAGGTGTATTTAGGGTGTTCTCTGCTTGCTGCATGTCTTTCTTTCCGATGAAGATGCGGTATAGTTCTACTACATAGACTTGGATATTACCGCGACAGAGTTAAAGAGATCGTTCTGCAGTAACTTTAGTGTCGATGTCAACGCCGGAGGTTATGAGCGAAAATTTATTTCCCCCTTAACCGTAAAGATGCAAATAAAATAAATGGTTCGACTGACAATCTAACCCCAGCTTCTGCGCGGCAAACTGGTGTTCCACCACAGAATCATGCTATTTTTTATACTTCTTCGAGAGAAAAAAACACTATATGAATGCCATGCTGTTTCAAAGAGTCTCCTTAACGCATGTGATATTGTGTGCAGAAGCGTAGAATTGCTCCAGGCGTTACAACAAGTGCATGGCACAACGAGAGGTAGTTTTAGAGGTCATAGCATTACAAAACGCTCACACATATTTCATTATCAGCAGCTGCAAAAGGTGGGCAGACGCGTACGTATACGTTCGCGTGTAGCCTTACGGATGCCTTGAATTATTCGCAAACTACACGGTATGCAAATCGTAAATGCAAGCCTTCTTTAGGATAACTTAAAGCGGCCAATGTGGCGCGCACAGTCATGCGCTTCCTTAACGCATAGGCATGCACCGAGAACAGGAGCCAGGCTAGCCAATGAGAAGGCAATGCGCGAGATGACGTCATCGAGTTCTGCTTTTGAAGGCGAAGCTCAAGTGTCCTCGACATGTGGGGTTTAACGTGCCAAAACCACGATATGAATATGAGAGACGCCGTAGAGGAGGGCTCCGGATATTTCGACCACCTGGGGTTCTTTAACGTGCACCAAAATCTGAGCCTACGGGCCTACAACATTTCCGTCTCCATCGAAAATGCAGCCGCCGCAGCTGGGATTCGAGCCCGCGACCTGCGAGTCAGCAGCCGAGTACCTTAGCCACTAGAACACCGCGGCGGGGCCAAGTGTCCTCGAAGTTGTCGTGAGTAAAACCAAGGCAAACATTGTGTTGGCGAACCCCTCAGTGCCATCTGAGTGCTGCTCTAACCGTGATAGTCAAGAACGTATCTGACGAGGCCACTTTAAGGAACCTGCAGGATACTAACAACGAACAAAGAGAAAGAAGACGACAGCAAGTCTGTAGCATGAAACCACGAGGAAATCCGAACGAATTTTTTAGAAAGAAAAGCTACTTTGTTGCCGAAAAATTCGTCCTGGTCTGGGCTTCAAACTCTGAGCCAACACCTTTCCGGGTGGTCGCTCTACCAAATGAGCTAACCAAGAGGCTAGCAGTTGACAGTGCGTGGGCGAATTCATCGAAAACTCGAAGCACATGGACACAAGTGTTCCAAATTTTCTCATTTGCAACGAGAAATAGTTTAAAACAACGTCAAAAACTTCCTTTTTAAGCGAATGAAAAAAGTAGCCTATGAAATGCGGCTAAGTGGTTTGTCCGCTGTCTCATCAAAGTCCAGGGCCCGAGGAGAGAGCTGGTAACGAGGCAGAGTTCGGAGAGAAGTGATAGTTTCAAATCCTCAAAGTACGTGTTTTCGAGCGCTTTCACCCGGAGATGCGATAGGCATGTTTCCCACAACAATATCGTAGATCTGTCAGATTTGTTCCTTCGTGCTCCTTTCTTGTGGCTCGAAGCAACGCCGTCACTGCATCACGGCGCAGCGTATGCAGCGACGCTTCCCCATTGGTTGCTCGCATAGCGCCACGACGGGTGACACGCTATCTCAAAACACCGTATCTTTTACAGAGCCAGCGTGACAGCCAACACAGTGAACACGAGGAGTGCAAGACGCCGCCCCAAAAATCGGTGCTCAACTGAACAAGAAATTACTTCGTATGAATTCCGTAGTGAGGCACCGCATGAGGGGCTCCCTCCCCCATGACAGCAAAATACAAGCGAAGGCTAAGCGATGAGCGAGAGCAGGGAAGGGGCTAAAAAAGAGGGCGGTGAATGGCTGAACCGGGCGCATCTGGCTGGCATTGATAAAACAGAGGAGGTGTCGCTTCAACAATTTTATTCCCAGAAAATGCCAACCTGTACGTCCGTAAAGTTTCGCTTCATATATTCGTGCACATTGGCGCCACCTGTCTATCTACTAGCCAAGCAGGAAAGCCCACTCCCGATCTAAAAGGACAACTGATGGTGAACTCACACACGTGTCACTATTGCGAGAGATAGCTTGGGCTTCAATTATAACACGGACGCATTTATCTTTACGGTACAATGCGAGATTCATATATAGGTGCGCAACCGCATTCCAAGCAATCTACTGACGAATTGCCGTAATTATTCTTGTTTTTAACACTGAACTTGTGTTCGAGTAAACACTCGTTAGGGCATCTACCCGTCTGACCTATACATTGATTACCACAGGTCAGCGGAACGTCATAAACCACCCCTTGTACATAATCCACAAAAAGGTCGCGATAATTCGTGGAGTACCTGACAGCTGGCCTGCCGTGCGGGTCTGTCACCCAATATGTAGAGTTTCCTAAAGAAACAAAGGAGGAAACTCTGGCGCTAGTGTCTATGGGAGCTGCAACACACGGCGCTTCAATGATCATGGAAATGATGGGTAGCACACGGATTTGTTTCATTTTCGTACTTCTGGCTCCGTGTGTGTTCGTGTGGGTTGGAGCTGTTTTCTCACGAAACAAAAATCAGCAAATGTTCAGCGGTTGCGCTTCACTACCATTATATTTTAGGCTTACCATTTCAAATCGGGTAACCGTAAGTTCAAAAGGGGTCATTCTTTACTTGAAGACAAAACCGAAACACAGCAACAAACGAAGCCACAAGTGCCATTCGCCGCCCGCAAGTACGAAGACTAAGCAAATCCATGTCCTACCCATCATCCCCTTGTTTGCTGAGCGATCGCAGCGCCAGAGTCCCTTCTAGTTCATTTTAGGAAACTCTATGAGTCAAGCTACAATGAATAGACTGGCGGCGCCACCATGCACGGATGTATAGGTTGGCGTTTACTGGAAATAAAAGTGTTGGAGTTACCGCATTCTGTTGTCTCTATCTGTTAGCGCTAATTATGGCGTCGGGTTTTTATGTACACACGCAAGAGTTTGGTTCGTATGTATGCCGGTCACTCCTATAGATTGTAACTGTAGAATAATTTATTGTACTGAAAATAATGCCATGGAAGATAAATTCAGCCTTTCTGAACTGCTACTGCCACACCGGCTCCAACAGCTCCGGATACAACGCCGCCGGCAATGGCCGCAATTAAGGGCAGCAGGACTGGAAGAATCTGCTCGTCGGTTCCGTCGCCCGTGCTGTTGATTCCCTGAAGTGCCTGAATGAGTTCTTCACGGTGTTCCATGATGGAATGGGAAAGTTTTTCGATGAGGAGTTTCTTCACATCGTCCGTGCTCATCGCTGGCTTGCTTAGTGTGGCTGCTTGAATTTCTGTTTCACGAAGTGAGAGAAAGAAGGAGCAATATGTGAATTAGGCTTCCATTCAAATCAATGCATGGAAGATGGTCAAATAATAATTCATAAAAAATAGCCAGTCAGAGCAGCTATTGCTACAGACACGCGTTCATGCTTCAATAACGACGTTGTATCAAAAAAATTAATGCACGGATACACAAAATTCTGGCGTAAAAATAGCGCACTGTACTTTGCTCTAGCTAGATAGTCTGATTAATTATCAGTGCAGAAAACCACACAAAGGAAACGATGCACTTCTACAAAATGGAACTTCTGAAATGAAATAGACGGCAGTACAAAAGTTATCTGGACTCTTATTACAATTTTATGAGCATCAAATTATAATCCACTCAATTTGACGCCAATTATTGTCTTACTAATTGGGATTATCTCACACTAGCGCATGTCTTTAATAAGCTATACAGAAACAAAAGCAAAATACGAAACCTAGAATGGATCTAGAATAGAAAATCAAGTGAAAGGCAGAAAAGACGTTAATATGTCCAACGTTTTCATATATTGACAGTATCTAAAAACGTTGATATGTATAACGAAGAAGATGAGCCAAAATCAATTATTGTACTTACGGCACAAATGCCCCAGGATGAGGAGAGTTAAGATGACATAGGACTTCATGGCGAAACGATCTGTGATGAAGAACACTTCGTGTCAATCAGGTGAAAAAAAAAAATGTGCCACACGTTTCAACGTTTTTTCCTTGAAATCCGTAGATCATAATCAATCAGTCTGGTGATTTACGAAAAAAGACGTATCGGTGACTCCTTCTTTAGATGTTCATTTTCTAGATTAGAAAACACATTGTGTTTCACGATGTACCGTACCAAAATCTCTCATTCATAAAGCTTTTCGCTCTCTCTAGCCTTTCTATACATTCTCTGGTCTTATTGTAAGCAATGGAGCGATTTCACAAAAAAATATTAACACGACATTCGAATATCGGTTTGAATGGCAGTGTTTGTTTACAACGTGCATGCCACCAACACAGCGACGGCAATGAAATTAACCGCCAACCTTTTTCTTTTCGGTCAGAACATTAAGCGATTTTTCCAGCTTGGTCTCTATATTAGGATTTAAGTGTGACTTAGTTGCAAGGTAAAAATGCAGACTGAAAATACTTTGCTCACCTAAGGGTATGCCGTAAAGAAATTGGCGACGAAAATGGTCTGCTTGATTTTGTCTTCCCCCTAAGAACTCGAAAGCTGCTTTGATGAAGCGCAGGGAATGGGCTGGATTTTTATAGCTGTGAGCAAATGGAAGGTTTTTTTTTTACTTTTTCATGCAATTCAGCAAACGATAACATTAAACAATAGCTGGTGAGCATGCATTCTCTTCAATCGTGAGAAGTTCAATGATACGAATTCTCAGGTGCCCTCCCGACCTACTGGGTAAATGAGGGCAAGTAGGGGATGGCGTAGACAAACTGATTTTCTTTCCTTCTTTCTTCCTTCCTTCCTTTCTTCCTTTCTTTCTTTCTTTCTTTCTTTCAATGACTCCTCTACTTATTTACTGCCCTCTTTTCTTTCTTTCTGTTTTTTTTCTTTCTCACAACGAAATGTTCCATCTGGTGGCAGGCGTTCAGATTTTATAGGAAAGAAAATGATTTTTTCACAGAAAGATGTTTGTGGTGTGGGACCAGGTTCGCCCGCAAGTCCCATCTAGCGCTGCTGGCTGCCATCTGTTCAAGGCGCCATAGGCGATCGCCGCCCTGCCTGCCCTGTCGACAAGAAGATCGGATCATCAAGGCTAGCGATGCAAGAAACTTCTGGCGCTGTTCCACGTTGACTTGGTGAAAGAAAAAAAAAAGGTGTGGGGGGGGGGGGGATAGCCACCGTGGTAGTTAGGTGGTAGAGCATCGAACGCGTTATTCGAAGGTCACAGGTTCAGTTCCTGCCCACGGCAAGTTATCTTTTCACCCACTTTTCTTTCTTCACATTTACATTAAAATTTGGTCTCCGTCCAATTCTGACGTCCATTTAGCTGCCTATTTAGCCGTCTACGGTGAGTATTAGAACACGCCCTATTACAGTGCTACAATTGTGGATTAGCAAATCTTGAAACACAGTGGGCATTTCCCCCACGCGAAGCTGCACTTACATTTCCGACTGAGCTGTATCGTAATTGTCGGTTTTTTTTTATTCTTTTCTTTTTCACACCATTGCTGCATTCTGAATAGAAAGAGTTGTCATTTGCTGCTTATGTAACGGCATCTGACAGGCTTGCTAAGCTGCTTACAGCGCTTTCTTTGATCACTCCTCACCAGGGATCTAATGACCAAGTAAAGAAATTTGCAAACTCACCCGGGTAAACTCGGGACAACAGACGAGCTTCTTGTGAACGATGGCGGCTGTGGTGATTTGCCGAGACTGAACGGACATAATATATTCTGCTGAGAATGAGGAACCTTTGCAAAAAGGTGATAATAAGCAACTATAGCAGGTCTTTTCCCGTTTCTTCATTATTTTGTGTACTTTGTTAGACAGGGTATTACAGGTTTGAAACAATGGACAACTGTGTGCTTTTTAAAGGGACCATGCCGAGTAACGTTTATCGGGTGCGCGTTGCTTGATAGTCCAGCCGGTTCGATGTACGTTTTGACTGATATGTGCGTGCATTCGGAAAATTTTCGCTCATGCTACAATGACGGCTCGTACCACACTTGAGAAATCACAAAAAAATAAGAAAGGATGAAGGGGGTTTGTTCTATTATTGGGCACATAATAAAGCAAAATAACAGCGATGTCATGGAAAACTGGGTGAGCTATATTTGTAGATGTATTGTAGTGTAGTAGCGATTAGGACATGAGCGGAAATGAGTTAAGGTTAACGAAAAAAAAAAACAATTTAGGGTGAATTTATGTTTTTATAACGTAATAATTGATGGGGTTCATTTGTCAAGAAACCACAAGCAGTCCCTATTTGTACAGTCACGTTAAGAAGAATGGAACGCTAAGGAACCATGCGCACAAAGAAACAAAAACGAGTATTCTGTGTGAGTCACAATAGAAATGTAGTAGCCGCTGCATCCTACGAAAACGAAGCTATCCTACCAGGCCGACGAGATCTGATTCGAAGGGTGCAAAATAAATCTCGGGCAACGTCTTACTGCGCCGGTTATCTGAGGCCTAATCAAGCCGCAGTTGCGCGAAGTAAAGCATGCATGAACAAAGATCAATAGCAGACACCATGCATGTGTATGTCATGTATGTCGTGGTCGCTTGACCAGGTCGCCAGGTAGACCAGGTATGACCAGGTCGCTTCCGTGAACGAATAATGACGCATATTAAGTTATCCCGAAACAGGGCGAAGTAATTATAAAGACCATGCAAAAGGCTCTATAAATAACGAATCAGGAATGAAAGAAGCTATAAATGACAAGATAACAGAACAGGGTGGAGTTTTTCGTTTATTTTCATTCCATACCGGGCGCATATGCGCTTACGCGGTTGCCTCGGCTGATTCTTTATTCTATGGCTGACCTTTTTAACCAGTAAACTGAAGTGGGCGAAAAAGAGCGGGACTCGTGCAGGGCAACGACTGCCTCGTTATCTTTGGCCGCCGCTCGTTTTAAGCGCGTCGATACGCCCTGCAGCAGCACAACAAAGCGCCTTTTTTGTACGTGCGTACAAAGACTTCATGGAACCGTAGGCCTTCATGGGCAGCTGGAACGAGTTAAAAACAATTCGCGAGTGAGTATAGGGAACAATATTTATTGGAAGCAAACCAGAAATGATGTTTAACTGCAAAAAAAAAATTATCGTGTTAGAAGGATTATCGCGAGTTCAGAGGCAAAACGAACAAAAAAGCGTGTCTCGTTTGTAGAAACAATCACTTCAAAACAGTCGTAAAAATCGGCATGATGTAACAGCTTTATATTACAGCTCCTGCTTTCGCCGAGCTCGGTTCACCACCCGTACTTTTATAGCATTACGACATACAGCGGTCAAGCTGAGGACACAAGGAGGTTGGGTGCGGGATCAGCGCAAATGAAGGTAGTACACAAACAGGCAACACTGACAGCGGTAGCAAGGTCCTGAGAGACAAATCGCCGGCAAAAGTAACAAATAGTCGTGCATTGGCAAAAATAATCTACCTGTCATCGCCGTAGAACGTGCAGAAATCGACGCCTTCGCCGGTATGACTGTTCCTGCGGCACCATACAGCAGTACAGCAACTATATCTACAGCAACGGCAGTGGCTAACAGAAGCGAATAAAAAAAAATGTTGTAAAAAAATGGCAGCATATCCACGGAGTGAATGATGGAGAGTGGGGCGAAGCATCCGTCCATCCATTCGTTCTTGCTTCCGTCCGTCTATGCGTCCGTCTGTGTGACCGTCCATGCGTCCTTCCACCCGTCCGTGCGTGCATCTGTTCGTGCGTCCGCACGTCCATCTGTGCGTCCATCGCTGCGTTCGTCCACGCATCCGCTCCTGCGTCCGTCCATGCGTCCATCCGTCCGTGCAGCCATCCGTGCGTCCGTCTATGCATCTGTCTGAGTCCGTTCGTCCACATATTCAACACTTCAAGTACCCCCGTCTCGCATCTTTTCATCATACATTCCTCATATAGAAGCGCCGCCATCCAGCAGACATTCCAAGGACTGAACGAGAAGAGGCACACGCACACTTTCTTACGGCTTGCACTTCGGGTCCACTTCCCACCTTTAACCACCTCGAGTTCATGGTATATACTAGTTAACTGTATTCATGGCACTGCGGCCCAACGCTCGCTAAATCTTTCTAAAACCAAGGAGGTTACACCCAGCGAGTATAACGTAGCATCCCTTTCTTGTCAGATAGTGCTCAGTGTACATGCCAATGGCTTCTAAGGAGTAATGAGAGAACGGAGAATTCGGCTTTTAGTTAACGCGCACGCTGCGATTTTTTTTATTGTTCAACAACGCACAGAAGAAATCTCCCACCGGCACCACCTTTGAGGTCAAAATCTAAGACTGCTTACACACGACTACTACTACTACTACTACTACTACTACTACTACTACTACTACTACTACTACTACTACTACTACTACGAGGGACGAACCGGTGCCGCTTTAAGGAGCTTCGCCCCTAAAACGGAACGCCGAAGACCACGCCAACCATCGGATACTGCCCCCGTCGAATCGCGGCAGTGCAACTTTTCCGCTTCGTCATCGTAACCGATAAGAGTATCCACAGTAGAACTCACATGACACCGTGAGCGCCAAACAAATTTAGTGCTCATATGTACTACGCACAACGCGGAATTGCAACGCTACCCTTCAGTTATATAGAAAAGGGCACGCTTATTGCAAAAATGGTGGCTCTTTTCGCCTTCAGTTCTGAGTTTCTATGGTGCCCCTACCAGATTTTTTGGTCCCTGAGGACAGATTTGAACGGAGCCACTATGGTTCTTCTTTAGCTACCGATTTTCGCGCCCCCATTCAGCGATGAGTGGAACTTGAGACTTTCCGAGGCCGCCCCGCCGTGGTGGTCTAGTGGTTAAGGTACTCGGCTGCTGACCCGCAAGTCGCGGGTTTGAATCCCGGCTGTGGCGGCTGCATTTCCGATGGAGGCGGAAATGTTGTAGGCCCGTGTGCTCAGATTTGGGTGCACGTTAAAGAACCCCAGGTGGTCGAAATTTTCGGAGCCCTCCACTACGGCGTCTCTCATAACAATATGGTGGTTTAGGGACGTTAAGCCCGACGTATCATCATCTGACTTTCCGAGGCATGGCTTATAGTCCTTGACGAAAGCGTTTACGTCGCACCCTCGAACGCTATCAAATAAATCACAAAGGATACAAGCACGCTACTAATGACAAGGCCTCGGCCGTACTTAAGTGTCACTGCAGTACCTCCGAAACTTGGCTTCGGTGTTTTAGACAGATTCTTTTGTCGTATTCGTACACTTGTACCGTGCAAATCGAGGAGGTGGAGACGCGATTCTTTTAATAAGCTCGTTGGGGGTACCATTGCCTCCCTTCGGATCATAGAAGCGTTTTTTGCAAAGCTAATTTATGAGGCAATCAGATCGTTGTTGCGGGGCCCGACAGGCCGCCTGGCGCTAATCCAAAACTCTTGTTCGATCTGTACGATCACTAATAAATGCCGGAATCAGAAGGTAGTTAATGCCGGTTATTTCAATCTCCCCAGTATTCATTGGTCGTCTCTGACGATTGGTCCCACCGATGTGACCAGTTCTGAACCTTTATTGGACATGATGCTTACGTATAACCAGACTCTGGTATAACTTAAGTCAAACCTTCCTGCTTCCTACTCTATTACATCGTCTTCAATGTCAAATCTAATATTGTGCTCCACTCACTTTGGCTAGGACACAACTGAAGTTCACGAGGAGATTTGAGACCGCAGCTCATTCGATCTTAAATGTGTCCTTCCACGTAATCTCATTTATGCAACCCTAAATTGATAAATGTTAAAAACTGCAACGCAGCTGATGACTAAAACACTACACTTAATTTGGAAGGCACCCTTATTTCTTTGTGAGATGATGACGTCAGGGCATCGTTATAAAAACAAAAATATGATAGTACAGTTACATCTAATTTAGCTTTAGATTTAAGTTTAAAGCTACAAGAACTGAGAGAGCGCTATTTTACTGTCAAAGGGGTACTGACACAAAATTTCGGGGCCGAGATAGCCTGCGGGGTCGATTCTCGTGAACATTCGTATATCATCTGCAAGACATCAACAGTGGATATAGCTTGGAAGGTATTTTTAATTCATTTGAAAGGAAGCTTGCGTGAGCGACTGACTTCATAGCGCTATAGACACCTTGGGAGGTGACCTAGAGGTGACCCACTACTTCCCTCAAGTCACCACGCTGCGGTCAACAAAACAAGTTATGATGACGTCATAGCCGCCATTTTTCTTTTGCCACGTTAGTTCCCGAACTCTTATATTTCTCGGCGGCTCCCATTCAGACTCCAAGGCCGCTATCAAGGCCTTCCAGATGGGCATGGTGGCTCCCCAGGTCCTACAGATTATTCAAAAAGTCAAAGACCTCAAAAATCACTCATTGGTCTGGTTTCCTGCGCACCTTGGAACCATTGAGGGTGCCTCGCTCAATCCCAACGAGGAGGCGCACTCGGCTGCACGAGGTTTGACTGACCGTGTGCCGGGTAACGCGTCATCTCCTGGGCGACCTGAGCCTCTCTGCTCGTACAACGAGATATGCAAGCACCACTATCTGTCAAGAAGACTGCTGCCTCTACCACACTCCTCGCTATGCAGGGCCCAAGCTGTTACTCTCCGACTGCTACAAACAAACACTTACCCGAGCCCTGCGGCACTGCACACAATGTACCCTGAACGGTTTCCAAGCCCGGACTGCCCCCTGTGTGGTGGTTATGCGGACTTCGAGCATGTACTGTGGGGCTGCGCCTCTGCCGGTCCCCCTTTCACCCAAGAGGAAATGAAGCGACTCATCAAGGCCCAGGACCAGACCTCTCAAATCCTGGCCGTCCGGAGGGCCCGCGCGAGGGCCGTCAGGTTTAACCTGATGGTCCCCGAGTGGGCCTAGCCAGGTGACGCTGAGTTTACTCGCGTCTATTGTGGACCGAATAAAGTTGTTTCACTCACTCACTCTCGGCGGCTGGTTGCGAGTGCGTGGTTGTGGAAGCAGTGAAGCTCCGACAGCTGCAAACAGAATGCGTGCTAACGCCAGCATTGGCCCGGCACGTATGCCCCGACATGTTTGTGGACGCAAAGTGTAGCGTGTGCGAACGTGAACTAGCCACCCTCCGCCACATCATGTGCGGCGGGTGTAACAGTGGTGCGAACAATGGGAATGGGCAGTGCCAGGACGCCACGTATCCCGAAGAGGTGGGAGCATGGATACGCTCCCAAGACTCAACCACGCAACGAAGGGCCATCCAGTGGCTTGAGGAGGCCCTGGCAAAGCAGAGGAGAAAGGGAGCCGACGCCCCGGACAACGGGAGCGGAGGCGCCCGAGTATCCAACACCTAGCCAGAGCACAACGTCCTCAAGATCTAGGCCCTGGGACTATAGGACTCTATTAGCCATAGTCTTTAGATAGGGAATACCCGCGCCCTGCGCGGCCGGTGACTTCCCGCACGCCGGATGCGCGAAAAATGTTGTTTCTCTCTCTCTCTGTGTGTGTGGCGCACGCTTACAAAGTTTTGTGTTTGGCGACATTCCGGTGCCGTTCCCTATTCGAAAGTAATTCTTGTTGCGGATTGTGCGGAAGTGCGTCACAGTTCTGTGTGCTGACGTGTCAGGAGTTGCACACGTTAGGTGACGAATTTTGTACCCAGTTTTTGGAACTCTCTCAAACCGAAACTGAGTTTAATCATCTGTTGCGTGCTGCAGCAAACGATGTACCATGTCATGACTAACAGGCCCCAGTAACGCATTGCAGCAGAAAAACGCCAGGCCAAAATTTTTGTGTCAGTACGAGCGCGTTTAAAGCGCGCTCGTTTTGGGGTGGAGAATGGGACAAACTTCTGGCAGTTTGTGTCCCAAAATGATTCCTGCAAAATTGAGAAATTTCTGTGAACAGAACTGCTCTTACCATAAAAAAATAACTTCGTATTTGACTACACACACACACACACACACACACACACACACACACACACACACACACACAAACACACACACACACACACACACACGAGGAATTTCCATGACAGCACAACTGATTGGAACGCACGGGACGCGCACCGACAACCGCTCAGAAATGGGATGGATGGCAGCCATTGCTGTACAACTGAAGAAGTTTTTCCAATGGGCGAAACCTACTTGAGAAGAGAAGAGACACAACTTAGCGGTTGTCTTTTATTTCCAACGGTTTCTACCGGTGGACCAGTCTTCGTCAGCGTTTGTGAATAAGTGCAACGCTATGCGAACATGCCACATCGACATGGTGGCGCAAGAAATAGAAGTGGTTATAAGAGGGAAAAGAAGAGAAAAGTGAGCCCCGTAACTGTCTGCATCAGGCTGCCACACCCCAAACAGTAGCTCACAAGGGATAGGGTGAGGAGGTATTAAAAGGATAGGAATAAAGGTATAGAGAGAGAAAGAGATGCGCTGGGACAGCGAGCGAGGACATATGAGGGATAGGAGGGATAGGAAAGATGGAAACACGGTCACAGGAGTCCAAGAACGGGGCACAACTACACTGTCGTCTAAAGTCGTCGACGTCGTCAGGAGATGAGGTAGGGCCAGCCATGTCGGCCAGAGCCAACGTTTCTAGACCAGGTCTAGGAAAGTTGGCTACCTTGTCTAGAAACGTTGGCCAGCGCTACGCTGTCGTCGGAGATCGGCGTAACGAGATGGCGTAGGGCGAGCCCAGTCGGCCAGAGCTACGCTGACGTCGGAGATCGCGAGGGCACAACCAGTCGGCACGGAATCCAGCGAGCGTGTCACCCGCGCAATAAAGAAACGGGAGAGAGCGACAAATCAGTAATGTTTTACAGTGGTGAGATCATCATCATCATAAGCCTGACCACGTCCACTGTAGGACAAAGGCCTCTCCCATGTTCCGCCAGTTAACCCGGTCCTGTGCTTGCTGCTGGCAATTTATACCCGCAAACTTCTTAATCTCATCTGCCCACCTAACCTTCTGTCTCCCCCTAACCCGCTTCCCTTCTCTGGGAATCCAGTCAGTTACCCTTAATGACCAGCGGTTATCCTGTCTACGCGCTACATGCCCTGCCCATGTCCATTTCTTCTTCTTGATTTCAGCTATGATATCTTTAACCCCCGTTTGTTCCCTAATCCACTCTGCTCTCTTCTTGTCTCTTAAGGTTACACCTACCATTTTTCTTTCCATTGCTCGCTGCGTCGTCCTCAATTTAAGCTGAACCCTCTTTGTAAGTCTCCAGGTTTCTGCTCCGTAGCTAAGTACCGGCAAGATACAGCTGTTATATACCTTCCTCTTGAGGGATAGTGGCAATCTACCTGTCATAATTTGAGAGTGCTTGCCGAATGTGCTCCACCCCATTCTTATTCTTCTAGTTACTTCAATCTCGTGATTCGGCTCTGCGGTTATTACCTGCCCTAAGTAGACATAGTCTTTTACAACTTCAAGTGCACTATTACCTATCTCGAAGCGCTGCTCCTTGCCGAGGTTGTTGTATACATTACTTTTGTTTTCTGCAGATTAATTTTAAGACCCACCTTTCTGCTCTCCTTGTCTAACTCCGTAATCATGAGTTGCATTTTGTCCCCCGAGTTACTCAGCAATGCAATGTCATCGGCGAAGCGCAGGTTACTAAGGTATTCTCCATTGACTCTTATCCCCAACTGTTCCCATTCTAGGCTTCTGAAAACCTCCTGTAAGCACGCGGGAAATAGCATTGGGGAAATTGTGTCCCCCTGCCTTACACCCTTCTTGATTGGTATTCTGTTGCTTTCTTTATGAAGCACTATGGTAGCAGTTGATCCCCTGTAGATTTCTTCCAGAATGTTTATATATACTTCATCTACGCCCTGATTCCGCAGTGTCTGCATGACGGCTGATATTTCTACTGAATCAAACGCCTTCTCGTAATCTATGAAGGCTATGTATAGTGGTTGGTTATACTCTGAGCATTTCTCTATTACCTGATTGATAGTATGAATGTGGTCAATTGTTGAGTAGCCTGTTCGAAATCCTGCTTGTTCCTTTGGTTGATTGAATTCTAATGTTTTCTTTACTCTGCTACCAATTACCTTTGTAAATAGCTTGTATACTACAGAGAGCAAGCTGATCGGCCTGTAATTCTTCAAGTCCTTGTCATCTCCTTTCTTATGTATTAAGATGATGTTAGCGTTCTTCCAAGACTCTGGTACTCTTCCCGTCAGGAGACACCTCGTAAACAGGGTGGCTAGTTTTTCTAACACAATCTGTCCTCCATCTTTCAGCAGATCTGATGTTACCTGATCCTCACCAGCAGCTTTGCCCCTTTGCATGCTCTCCAAAGCTTTTCTGACTTCTTCTATCATTACTGGTGGGGTGTAATCTGGGTTACTGCTAGTTCTTATAGTATTAAGGTCGTGGTTGTCTCGGCTACTGTACAGATCTCTGTAAAACTCCTCCGCTATTTTAACTATCTTATCCATATTGGTAGTTATTTTGCCTTCTTTGTCCCTTAGTGCATACATCCGACTTTTGCCTATCCCAAGTTTCCTCTTCAATGCTTTGACACTTCCTCCGTTTTTCAGAGCGTGTTCAATTCTCTCCATGTTATACCTTCTTACATCGCATACCTTACGTCTATTAATCAACTTCGAAAGCTCTGCCAGTTCTATTTTGTCTGTTGCTTGACACTTTCATGATGTGACGCTTCTTAATTAGGTTCTTCGTTTCCTGGGAAAGCTCTCCAGTGTCCTGTCTAACTACCCTGCCTCTAACTTCCACTCCACACTCTGTAATGATACTCGTCAGATTATCATTCATTGTATCTAGGCTAAGGTTGGTTTCCTCACTGAGAGCCGAGTACCTGTTCTGCAGCGACACTCTGAATTCCTGTACTTTCCCTCCCAGTGCTAGCTGATTAATTGGCCTCTTGCGTATCAGTTTCTGTCGTTCCTTCTTCAAGTCTAGGCGAATTCGAGACCGTACCATTCTATGGTCACTGCATCGTACCTTGCCAACCACTTCCACATCCTGCACGATGCCAGGGTGTGCACTCATTATAAAGTCAATTTCGTTCTTATTTTCGCCATGAGGGCTCCTCCATGTCCACTTGCGGTTTTCTCGTTTTCGGTAGAAGGTATTCGAAATCCGTAAATTATTGCGTTCTGCGAATTCTACTAGTAGCTCTCCTCTGGCGTTTCTAGTACCGATGCGATAATCTCCTACTGCCTGGTCTCCAGCCTGCTTCTTCCCTACCTTTGCATTAAAGTCGCCCATCACTATAGTATACTGTGTTTTTACTTTACTCATTGCCGATTCCACGTCTTCATAGAAGCTTTCAACTGAAGCGTCATCATGGCTGGATGTAGGTGCGTAAGCCTGTACTACCTTCATCTTGTATCTTTTATTCAGTTTAATTACAATACCTACCACCCTTTCATTAATGCTATAGTATTCCTCTATGTTGCCAGCTATGTTTCTGTGAACTAGGAACCCCACTCCCAGTTCTCTTCTGTCTGCCAAGCCCCTGTAGCAAAGGACGTGCCCATTCTGTAGCATCGTATAGGCCTCCTCTGTACTCCTAACCTCACTGAGCCCTATTATATCCCATTTAACACCCTCTAGCTCCTCGAATAGTACAGCTATACTTCCCTCACAAGATAAGGTTCTAGCGTTAAACGTTGCCAAGTTCAGGTTCCAACGGCGGCCTGTCCGGATCCAGAGATTCTTAGCACCCTCTGCTGCGTTGCAGATCTGACCGCCGCCGTGGTCAGTTGCTTCGCAGCTGCTGGGGACTGAGGGCCGTGAGTTATTTGACGTAAGCATGTGGGAGGTAGTGGCCAGATACTGCACCAGGGTGGCCAATCCTTCTCTGGTGAGGGAGTGCGTTCTCGGCGGTGGTTACCGGTGAGGCCGCACCCCAGGCCTCTTAATGCAGTTCCATCAACACGCGGATTTTTTTTTTTAATCAGGTTGGGAACTGTGCGGTACCGGGATTTGAACCACGGACGTAAATGAGACCAAAACAAATGCAGTAACAAAAAAAAATACTTTCCTTCAGTTCAGCCAAAAGATTATGGCAGTGATACTTGCTCATTTACAAAAAAAAAATGCACACTGGAATCAAATGCGCTCTGCTGTCTGCTAATGTGTCCACTGAAAAATACTTTCCTTCAGTTAAGCTATTGATTTTGGCGATGATACTTGCTTATAACCGAAACACACACACACACACACACACAACACACACACACACACACACATACACACACACACACACACACACACACACACACACACACACACACACACACACACACACACACACACACACACTGGAATATCATGCGCTCTGCTGTCTACTGCGGTGTCCACTAAGAAACACTTTCCTTCAGTTCAGCCAGAAGATTCTGGCGGCGATTCTTGTTCATTCACGAAAAAAAACAAAGAACAAAAAAACATGCGCACGCTGGAATCCGATGCACCGTGCTGTCTGCCGCAGTGTCCACCGTCGCCAGAATTCGCGCCCTCTCAAGGTAGCCGGGCGTGCGAAGCGATACTCGTTCAATTTGCTGGGGAGCGCAACGATTGGGACAGCCGGACAGAAACACACCATGCGCCTGCCATCTCGGAGGCCACGGTGCAATGAACACCCTTTGACTGCAGGTTTATTGTAAAAAAAAATACATCTAGCGATATTATAAAAGCCTGATGACAGGCGCACAACTTTTGCCTTATTTCGAATGAACACATATGACTTTGGTAC
Source organism: Rhipicephalus annulatus (assembly GCA_013436015.1). NCBI lineage: Eukaryota > Metazoa > Arthropoda > Arachnida > Ixodida > Ixodidae > Rhipicephalus > Rhipicephalus annulatus. The sequence goes on from WOVY01003142.1 coordinate 110,325, forward strand.
GCAATTGTGTATGTACAATATTCATGCGAATGGTGGTGAGATATGCTGTGCCAAACAGTTCTCGTCTTATTGGCTGGAGCTAGCAAAAGAGAGAAGGGTGAAAGAGGTCCCTTTTATAGTGGGGCACGTGTCGTATATTTAGAAGTGTGGCAGCTTGAGCTAGTTGGTATGGCATGACGATTGTTATAGCGCGAGAACAAAACGACGACACAGAGACAAGAAGGACACGAAAGACATAGCGCTTATGTCTTTCCTGTCCTTCTTGTCTCAGCTGGGTCGTCGTTTTGTTCTCGCGCTATAACTATCGACGTGTCGTATGTTTGGGTAAACTATAAATAAGAGAGGTAGCAGAAGCCAAATAAACCAACTAAAAATTCAAAGGAGTACCAAAAAGAAAGAAAAAAAACGAGGAAAGAAGGAGAGATCAGGGCGGCTTGGGCGACGCACCACTGAAGTAACTGAAGGTCGTGGAGGGACATTGTTGGTGAGCTTGGGTGGCACATTTAGCGGAAAGGGCCACTCCAGCAGAGAGAGCCCCCCCCCCCCCCCCAGGCGGCCCCTTCTGTTGTCATTTATGATAAAAGGGGAAACAGGTGTTTCGCTGAGACCACACCGACACGCTCCATATGTGTGTGAAGAGGGGGGGGTAGGTTTCGGGGCAAAGATGGTGGAAGCACACAAGGCCGTATAAAAAGTATAGGCTAAATTTTGGGCCAGAAGGCACATGTTGTTAATATGACCGCGTGCATATATGCAGCCCTATCGTACCACTCCCCGAAGCGCTTGTAATTGAAACCGGCTGGCAGTGGCTGGGTTCATCCACTTACAAATAATAGGGGAAACACAAGTGAACCGAATGACCGAAAACAGAAAGAAATGTGAAAGCGGAACAAATACTAATAATAGATAACGTAACCAGTGATATTCGGCGAGAAATATGTGCACAACTCTGGAAACTCAGGGAAATACAAACCGCCAAAACAGTGATACAACAATAAAATGATAATAATAATAAAATATAATAAAAATAATAATAATAAGTAAATTAAACAGTAGTAAAACAAAGAAATACATATGTGAACAGAACATGAAGAAATGTTCGGTTGGTCCGTTCCCCCGGATAACTATTGGGCACATCCTTTGAGCATGCCGAGGAATAATATATTGATTCTGCCAGACTCAATTCGTGTCCCATCTCACCTCTGCACGTCTTAAGGAACGATAGGTTGCCGGTAATTTCATTGATGTCATGTGTCACTGTTTGGAATTTGTGGGTGAAGTGTGACTCCCTTTGTTCCCGTTCACGAGTCCCGCGGAAGCCTGACTGGAGGAGGGTGACTCGTATTTTATCGAATGAGTGTTCTGGTAAATTCAGATTCTTGGAAAAAGGGAGATTTGGTAGTGTGCGTGCATGGGCTTTGTGGTTATTGAAACGTTGTCTGAACGCCGTACCAGTCTGACCAATATACTGCTGGCCACAGACCTCGCAAAGCAGCATATTTATTTATTTATTTAAAAATACTGCCAATCCCTTGTCGGGATTTTCGCAGAAAGGACATCGGGAAAACACACAATAAAAGCACACAATAAAAACATCCGTAAGTTATACATCGTTTAGGATACGCGTTACATTGATGCTACCAAGTTCTCACAATTCCTAACAATCAAATTCAAACAAATTCTAACCAAATTCTAACAACAAAGTTCTAACAGTAATTGTACTATATCCAAATGATTACAGTGTGCAAGAGTCAAAATAACACAGTCTAAAACAATGGATTTTGCAAAGATGACCACAATAGCGCAATATTAGGGTTCCAAACGCAAATGTTCTTCAACAAGACGTGAAAAAATATTTAAAGAATTGCTGCTAGTAATCATAGCTGCTAAGCTGTTCCATTCCCTTATTGATGCTGGGAAGAATGAGTGTTTGAAACATTCCGTACGGAATGCGTATTCTTGCAGCATTTCGGGGTGCTTCTTACGGGTGGGTCGTGATTGTTAAAGTGTAATGTACCTGGAGGCATCGATGTTGGTTTGCTTATGGCGTAGCTGGTACATGAATCGTAGGCGTGCTAGTCTTGCTCGTTTTTGCAGCGTTAGCATGCCCGCTTCTTCGAGCATTTCAGTTGGTGAGTCTGTTTGCCTAAACTTGTTAAAAATAAATCGAACAGCTTTTCTTTGCACGCCTTCTAGCTTCGCAATATGTTTTTTTTGTGTACGGGAACCAAACAATGTTCGCATATTCAAGAACAGATCTCACGTACGTGTTGTAGGCTAACAGTTTAATTTCAGAAGGTGCTAGTCGAAGGCATCGTCTCAGAAAAAAAAGTCGTTTCAGTGCGGTAGCTGTAACGTTAGAAACGTGGGCACCCCATCTCAGATCGCTAGTAAAGGTGAGGCCAAGGTACTTATGATGACTTGTTCTAGGAAGTGGGATACTATTGATGGTATATGAGAACTCTGACCATTCCCTTTTTCTTGTTACTGTCATTATAGCTGATTTTTTAACATTAAGTACCATTTGCCAATCTGAACACCAGTTTGATACTATTTCGAGGGCTTTGTTTAAGGCAAGATGATCTTCTGCAGAGTTTATTTCATGATAAATTATACAATCATCCGCGAAAAGTCTGACGTGGACGGGAATTTGACAGGGTAGGTCATTGATAAAAATTAGGAATAAGGTCGGAGCAAGAACACAACCCTCGGGAACACCGGATTTGACGGGAACTGTTGTGGATACTTGTCCATTGAAGTCAACAAATTGTGTGCGACCGGTAAGGTAGTTTTTTATCCATTTCGTAACGGAGCCATTGCCTAAGGCACATTCTAACTTTTGTACCAGCTTTTTATGCGAAACCTTATCAAAGGCTTTCGCAAAGTCTAATAGGATAAGGTCGACCTGTTTTTGGTTGTCCACACTTAAGGATAAATCATGGGTTAGTTCTGTTACTTGCGTGACTGTAGAAAGCCCCCTACGGAAACCGTGTTGAGAAGGCGACAGGGTGCGTTCGTTTTCAAGATATATATTGATATGTTTTAAGATAATATGTTCAAGAAGTTTGCTGCAAGTGCAAGTAAGAGATATAGGCCTGAAGTTATTTACGTCATCTTTTGGGCCTGATTTGTGTGACAAGGGGTACCACGTTCTGGCTGTCACAATACAGCGAGTCCTTAATTTTGAATTTGAAGTCTGAGGACGAAGCGTTGGCAACACAGGTGGTGGTCATGTGTTTGCGGACTTGGCAGCGTGGTTTCCCGCATGGCTTGCAACCCGATTCACTGCTTTCAGATACGGTCGTCTTAGCTCTAATTAGAATGTCTTTTTATGTTCTTTCCGCGGCGGTAGACCACTCGCGGCGGCTCCGTGAAAATTGAGGATAGATGCGTAATAGGGTGTATAATGTTAAAATGTTTTGAAAGGATATTTTTAAGGTGTGGTAGTTTGGACGAGTATGTGACGACAAGGTTAGTTTGGTTTTTTGAATGGCGTAGTTTTGAGCCCGACAAAACTTCGTTCCTATCTAAACTGCGCGCCTGGCTGGTAGCATAATCGATAATCCTCTGTGGGTACTCGTGGCATGACCTTCATGACCTTGGAATGACCTTCGAAATCGTCAAGACGGACAAAATTGTCCGTAGTGCTCCTCTACGATGCGCCTCGTAATCAAAATGTGGTTTTTGGCCAGTAAAACCCCAGCGATTATTATCATTAACGCTCTACCCCAGACTTATAGCCGGCAGTAGTTTTTTTATGAACTCCTTATGAAAGTGCCGCCGTATATTTTAGGGTGTTTAGCAAATGGTGGCTCTTTTATACATCGTTAGGTACCCCTTGTCACAAATAATAAGATTAGAAAAAATGGCACTCATGGTAAAAGATAACATAAAGTTGCACGTATACAGTTTCCATAATCCAGTGAAACAAAAAAAGAAATATAATAATTTCAATTGACGTAGCGCAATGAAGATGACACAAAATGATTTCCAGGCACACAATACTGAAGGTCAAATAAAATGCAGCCAAATGAACACCAATGTTTTAAACAAATAACCCTACATGTAAAACTCGTGTAAAACCTGTCACACAGAAATAAACATTGGCACGACCTTCGGTGAATAACTTTACTCATGTATAAAGATACGCCTAATGCAAGATTGTCAAATTAAATACATATTCAAGAGGTGTCGCTATAGTAAATGCTTTACTCAATAATGTACGACAATATTGATCGCTTTGAGAAACTTGGTAAATCCCAATAGTATGCGTGTTTTGTTATGTATATGTAAACAGGCTACAAGATTTTCATGTGAATTGCAGTTTCATAAGTAGAGTATTGATCGTGGTTTTTGTTCGTCATATAGAAATTATTCTAATAAAATAGATCTTAGCCTAATCTACGTGGCCACAAACGCACCGTGGAGTCTTTTTCGGAGAAACGTTGTGTAAAAAGTTATTTGTGTACGCGGTACCTGGCCGATGGTAATGTTACCATTTTGATTTGAAAATACGGCGACTCCCTGAACTTTGCTCCACCAGCGTCACCTCCTCTCCCCTTGGGTCCTGAGTATTGCACTTTGGGGGCAGTGGTAACTTTTCAATGCTCTGCCTTTCTAAGCCAACTGACCTCGCTTAGTTGGAAATGACGTCATGAATGTGAATGAATGAATGAATGAATGAATGAATGAATTGATGAATGAATGAAAACAACTTGTAAAAGGTCCAGCAGGACGCAACAAATTCGTATTCCCGGCTTAGCCGCCTAGTCGGAGAAAATAGGCTCAGCTTATCCGCAATCTCGTGGGCCCGCCGGCTGACCTGAGGTAGTCGTGGACCGCTTTCGCTGTCCTCTTTTTCTGTGGCCGTCAAGTTTCTCATTATTGGGCTCGTAAAAGTCGACATCTAAGCCTCATTCAATGTCACAGCCAAACTGCCACTCCAATCGTACCGAGGTTGTCGAAGGTTCAAACATTGCTTTGAGCCCGCCTACTATCTTCTAGCCTATCTTGTAGAAGCACCACATCTTTGGAATAAATCTTGCCGGCTACATATGCACCTAACTGAACCAGTAAATGACACCGACTTCTAACCAGGGTATTTCATCTTTCTACATCTCTGACCAAGTATAAATAGATCGACCATATGCACCTCACATCTGGAGAAAATGATATGTCTTATGGTGCGAAAGCAACTTAGCACTGGGAATGTCCATCTACTTACATCATGCAGTATTAGAAAACGTATTTGGGTCAACCTTATCGGTTTTTCTGTTCGATTGGATTCACGCATTCTTAAAAATCAGCAACCATCTTGCGGCGCTCGTGTGCGTTTTGTGTGCATCCCACCAAATGGTACCATTGTGAAACTCCACGCGCAATAACAGATAACAAAAAAAGACGCATCAGCGCAATCGCTGCCTTCAGAGAGCATCGCTAACGACCTCGAACTCCCAAGTTGACAACCCCGTACGTATAAGCGTGCGGCTGATGATACGAACCATGTCCCTCAAGTGTTGCAGTGTGCTGTCTTCCTCCGATAGAGAATATCAGAGTAATGGTGAAAATATAGACCGTTCCCAAGAGGCCATATATCCTTGAAGCAGTATATCCGTAAAATGCACCAAACAGAATGTCCTGCACAGCGGCCACGGGTTTTTGAGAAACTCACAATAATACACACTAACATAAACCTTCCGTGTTATACCCGGTTTTTCCCTCCCTTTATCTTTGACCAAGTCAGCGTGTAACAGTGCCAGAAGTTTCTTGCATCGTTAGCCTTGATGATCCGATGTTTTTGTCGACAGGGCACGCTGGGCGGTGATCGCCTATGGCGCCTTGAACGGATGGCAGCCAGTACAGCTATATGGGACTTGTGGGCGAAGCTGGCCCCGCACCACAAAAATCTTTCTGTGAAAAAAATCATTTTCTTTTCTATACAATCTGAACGCCTGCGACCAGATGGAGCATTTCGTTGTGAGAAAGAAAAAATACAGGAAGAAAGCAAAGAGGGAAGCAAATAAATAAATAAATAAATAAATAAATAAATAAATAAATAAATAAATAAATCAATCAAATCAGTATGTCCACGCCATCCCCTACTGGCCCCCATTTACCCAGTAGTTCGGGAGGGCACCTGAGATTTCGTATCATTGAACTTCTCACAATTGAAGAGAATGCATGCTCCCCAGCTATTGTTTAAAGTTATCGTTTGCTGAATTGCATAAAAAAAGTAAAAAAAAAACCCTTCCATTTGCTCACAGCTATAAAAATCCAGCCCATTCCCTGCGCTTCATCAAAGCACCTTTCGAGTTCTTAGGGGGAAGACAAAATCAAGCAGACCATTTTCGTCGCCAATTTCTTTACGGCATACCCTTAGGTGAGCAAAGTATTTTCAGTCTGCATTTTTACCTTGCAACAAAGTAACACTTAAATGCAATTATAGAGACCAAGCTGGAAAAATTGCTTAATGTTCTGACCGAAAAGAAAAAGGTTGGCGGTTAATTTCATTGCCGTCGCTGTGTTGGTGGCATCCACGTTGTAAACACTGCCATTCAAACCGATATTCGAATGTCGTGTTGATATTTTTTGTGAAATCGCTCCATTGCTTACAATAGGACCATAGAATGTATAGAAAGGCTATAGAGCGAAAAACTTTTATGAATGAGAGATTTTGGTACGGTACATCGTGAAACACAATGTGTTTTCTAATCTACAAAATGAACATCTAAAGAAGGAGTCACCGATACGTCTTTTTTCGTAAATCACCAGACTGATTGATTATGATCTACGGATTTCAAGGAAAAAAACGTTGAAACGTGTGGCACATTTTTTTTTTCATCTGATTGGCATGACGTTCTTCATCACAGATCGTTCGCCATGAAGTCCTACGTCATCTTGGCTCTCCTCATCTTGGGTCATTTGTGCGGTAAGTGCAATTATTGATTTTGGCTCATCTTCTTCGTTAGAGATACCAACGTTTCTAGATACTGTCAATATATAAAATGTTGGACATATTAACGTCTTTGCTGCCTTTCACTTGATTTTCTGTTCTAGGTCCACTGCAGGTTTCGTATTTTGCATTTGTTTCTGTACAGCTTCTTAAAGGTATGCGCTAGTGTGAGATAATCTCGAGTAGTAAGACAATAATTGGCGTCAAATTGAGTGGATTATAATTCGATGCTCACAAAATTGTAATATAAGTCCGGATAACTTTCGTACTGCCGCCTATTTCATTTCAGAAGTTCCATTTTGTTGGTTCTCTGCACTGATAAATAATCAGACAATCTAGCTTGAGCAAAGTACAATGCGCTATTTTACCCCAGAATTTTGTGTAGCCGTGCATTAATTTTATTGATACAACGTCGTTAATGAAGCATGAAACGCGTGTCTGTAGCAATAACTTCCCACACAATCTATTTTTATGAAATATTATTTGACCATCTTCCATGCATTGATTTGAATGCAAACCTAATTCACATATTGCTTCTCCTTTCTCTCACTTCATGAAACAGAAATTCAAGCAGCCACGCTGAGCAAGCCACCAATGAGCACGGACGATGCGAAGAAACTCCTCATCGAGAAACTTTCCCATTCCATCATGGAACACCGTGAAGAACTCATTCAGGCACTTCAGAGAATCAACAGCACGGGCGACGTAACCGACGAGCAGATCCTTCCAGTCCTGCTGCCCCTAATTGCGGCCATTGCCGGAGGCGTTGTATCCGGAGCTGTTGGAGCCGGTTTGGCCGTAGCAGTTCAGAAAGGCTGAATCTATCTTCTATGGCATTATTTTCAGAACAATAAATTATCATACAACTACAGTCTATAGAAGTGACCTGCATACATACGAACCAAACTTTTGCATGTGTACATAAAAACCCGACGACATATTGAACGCTAACAGATAGTGACAACAGAATGCGCTAACCCCAACAATTTTATTTCCAGTAAACACCAACCTATACATCCGTGCATGGTGGCGCCGCCAGTCTATTCATTGTAGCTTGACTCATAGAGTTTCCTAAAATGAAATAGAAGGGATTCTGGCGCTGCGATCGCTTAGCAAACAAGGGGATGTAGGGTAGGGCATGGATTTGCTTAGTCTCCGTACTTGCGGGCGGCGAATGGCACTTGTGGCTTCGTTTGTTGCTGTGTTTCGGTTTTGTCTTCAAGTAAAGAACGACCCCTTTTGAACTTACGGTTACCTGATTTGAAATGGTAAGCCTAAAATATTATGGTAGTGAAGCGCAACCACTGAACATTTGCTGATTTTTGTATCGTGAGAAAACAGCTCCAACCCCCGCGAACACACACGGAGCCAGAAGTACGAATGTTAAACAAATCCGTGTACTACCCATCATTCGCATGAACGCTGAAGCGCCGTGCATAGCAGCTCCCATAGACACTAGCACCAGAGTTCTCTCTAGTGTATATTTAGGAAACTGCATGAGTTGATAGACCCGCACTGCAGGCCAGCTGTCAGGTGCTCCAAGGATCACCGCGACCTTTTTGTGGATTGTGTACAAGGGGTGATTTATGACCTCCCGCTGACCTGTGGTAATAAATGTATAGGCCAGACGGGTAGATGCCTTAACGATCATTCTCACGAACACAAGTTCAATATTAAAAAAATTGGCAGATCCCGCGTACAGATGGAATCGTTTATATGCGAAGCACGAATGAGGAAGGATTATATGTCAGTTTAAAATCAGCACAACGTACGAGGCAGAAGTAAATTATGCCGTACATGACTTCCATGTCATAATTATCAAGTTTCGACAAGTCGCATCCCTTCGTCGTTCATTCACGCCCCGTAATACCACGTTTCGTGTGTGTGAAGCGAGCGAAACGGTCGCGAGGGCATCATGAGTGTGTTAGTCATGTTGTTACATGACACGCATCTCATGACTATCATGTTTGCACCAGTCACAAACCTTCTTCATCCATTCGCGTCACGTAATGCCGAATTCGGTATATTGTACCGATGTTGAAGAACTCGGGGTGTAATAAAACGTATTTATTAAAGGGCGAACCTGTGCCCACAACCCAAAGGGACTATGGTCGTAGCACGTTAAAGCAGAACACCATAGATGTCTCCTTCTTCTACTTCTTCAAGAGGCGACCCAAGCGCGTGGCGCACATCAGCCGGGGCCCGATGGGTTCTCGTGCTATCATCATCGTCTCTGCGCAACACTAGACGGCGCGCTTGTATGTCCCTGTGCGCGCGGTGATGGGCACGTTGTTTGAATGCAGGCAATATGTCGCGGCATAATATGTGAAGCTAGCGAGACGGCTGCGAGCGCATCATGAGCGTGGCGTGTAGTCTTGACTCATGACTTACATGACATGCATGTCATGATTTCCACGTTAGGGTTTGTCACTTCTTTTCGCCATGCAGTCACGTCATACCATTCACGTTTTGCAAGATATCATGTGAACGAAACCCCCGCAAGATCAACAAGACAACGAAATGTGAATCATGACATTCATGACGTACATGTCATGATATTCATGTTATGACTAGTCAATTATGCTCGTCATACAGCCATATTATGCCATACCAAATTTGGTGTTGATACCATTAACGAAACGACCAGGAGAACTAAAAACCGTAGGCGGCTAGACAGACAGACAGACAAGACAGACAGACAGACAGACAGACAGACAGACAGACAGACAGACAGACAGACAGACAGACAGACAGACAGACAGACAGACAGACAGACAGACAGACAGACAGACAGACAGACAGACAGACAGACAGACAGACAGACAGACAGACAGACAGACAGACAGACAGACAGACAGACAGACAGACAGACAGACAGACAGACAGACAGACAGACAGACAGACAGACAGACAGACAGACAGACAGACAGACAGACAGACAGACAGACAGACAGACAGACAGACAGACAGACAGACAGACAGACAGACAGACAGACAGACAGACAGACAGACAGACAGACAGACAGACAGACAGACAGACAGACAGACAGACAGACAGACAGACAGACAGACAGACAGACAGACAGACAGACAGACAGACAGACAGACAGACAGACAGATAGATAGATAGATAGATAGATAGATAGATAGATAGATAGATAGATAGATAGATAGATAGATAGATAGATAGATAGATAGATAGATACGCTCAAACTCGCCGAAGTTCGCTAAGAAATGCTTCACATTTAAAAACATGAGTAATTACGGCGATTTGTAAGTAGATTGCTTAGAATGTGGTTGCGCACCTATTATGAATCTTGTATTGCTCTGGCGAAACGTAAAGATAAATGCGTCCGAGAGATAATTGAAGCCCAAGCTATTTCTCGCAGTAGCGAAATGTGTGTGAGTGCACCATCAGTTGTCCTTTTAGATCGGGGAGGGCTTTCCTGCTTGGCTAGTGGATAGACAGGTGGCGCCAATGCGCACGAATATATGAAGTGAAACTTAACGGATATAACGGTTGCCATTTCCTGAAAACAAAATTCTTGAAGCAACGCCTCCTCTACTTTAACATTGCCAGCCAAATGCGCCCGATTCAGCCGTTCACCACCCTCTCTTTTAGCCCCTTTCCTCTCGCTCATCGCTTAGCCTTCGCTGGTGTTTGCTGTCATGGGGGAGGGAGCCCCTCATGCGGTGCCTTACAACGGAAACCATACGAAGTAATTTTTTGTTCAGTTGTGCACTGATTTTTGGGGCGGCGTCTTGCATTCCTCGAGCTCACTGTGTTGGCTGTCACGCTGGTTCTGTAAAATGTACGGTGTTTTAGATAGCGTGTCGCCGGTCGTGGCGCTGTGCGAGCACCCAATAGATGTGAGGGGTTCAGTTCGGGCTGTCAAGGTGGAGGGACGTGTTTTTTGAGCGCTCCGAATCGACTGCGCAGATAAGTGTTTTTGCATGTTTTGAGCTTGTCTTTAAAATTATAAGGCAGCGGTTGAAATCTTCGTAGCACTTATTTTATGGTACGGCTTTTTAGGAGGCCAGTCACCAGGTATTTATTAGTTAGTGCGGGTGTGTGTGTTTAAAATTTTTTGCTGTTCTTTTTTTTTTGCTTTTGCCACCCCGTGGGGGAGGTGCGCGTACATCGAACACGCAAATTTTTGTAGTAGAGCTTAGACTTTCTTTCTTTTTTTTTTCGAAGTGCAGGGCTCGAGTTTAGTAATTATCGAGTATAGGGACAATTGCTGTCAGAAAGGCGTGGTTAAAAAGACGGTAAAGTGTTCAGGATGTGGAGTGGGTTTGAAAGTGGACCCAAGCGTGACCGGGAGGGCAAAATAAACTTTAAGCGGGTAGACTTAACTAGAAGGAGGTTATCTGATTGGTGGCTAAAGTCAAGGCACGAGTGAAAATTAAACTCTTCACTGCAAAGTACGAATCCTCAAACTCACTTTTTACGGAAAAAATAAATATAGTTTTTGGTTCATTAGGTATTACGGCTTGGTGGCGCTAGCCACCGCCCGATCTAAAGGGTACAGCCATATCCATCCATCCATCCATCCATCCATGGAGAAGCGTCACTGCCACGCTACTGCATACGCTGCGCCATGATGCAGCGGCGGCGTTGCTTCGAGCCACTAGAAAGGAGCACGAAGAAACAAATCTGACAGATCTACGATATTGTTGCGGGAATCATGTCTAGCGCATCTCCGGGTCAAAGCGCTCGAAAGCACGTACTTTGAGGATTTGAAACTATCACTTCTCTCCGAACTCTGCCTCGTCACAAGCTCTCTCCTCGGGCCCTGAACTTTGAAGAGACAGCGGACAAACCACTTAGCCGCATTTCAAAGGCTACTATTTTCATTCGCTTAAAAAGGAAGTTTTTGACGTTGTTTTAAACTATTTCTCGTTGCAAATGAGAAAATTTGGAACACTTGTGTCCGTGTGCTTCGAGTTGTCGATGAATTCGCCCTGGCGCTGTCAACTGCTAGCTTTCTGGTAGAGCGACCACCCCGGTAAGGTGTTGGCTCCGTGTTCGAACCCCAAACCAGGAAGAATTTTTCGGCAACTAAGAAGCTTTTCTTTCTGAGAAATTTGAACGGATATTCTCCTGGCTCCGCCCGCAAGTCCCATTTAGCAGTGCTGGCTTCCATCTGTTCAAGGCGCCATAGGCGATCACCGCCCTGCCTGCTCTGTCGACAAGAACATCGGATCATCAAGGCTAACGATGCAAGAAACTTCTGGCGCTGTTCCACGTTGACTTGGTCAAAGATAAAGGGGGGAGGGAACCGGATATAACACGGAAGGCTTATGTTAGTGTGTATTAGTGCGAGTTTCTCAAAGTACCGTGGCCTCTGTGCGGGACATTCTGTTTGGCGCATTTTATGGATATACTGCTGCACAGATATATGGCCTCTTGGGAACCATCTATATTTTCACCTTTACTTTGATTTGCTCTATTGGAGGAAGAGAGCACATTGCAACACTTGGGGGTCATGGGTAGTATCATCAGTCGCACGCTTATACGTGCGGGACTTGCCAACCCGGCAGCTCGAGCTCGTTATCGATGCTCTGAAGGCACCAATTGCGTCGATGCGTCTTTTTTATAATCTGTTATTACACGTGGAGTTTCCCAACAGTACCATTTGGTGGGATGCAGTTGACAGCATCCCACCAAATTGACAGTTGACAGCGCCAGGGCGAATTCATCGACAACTCGAAGCACATGGACACAAGTGTTCCAAATTTTCTCATTTGCAACGAGAAATAGTTTAAAACAACGTCAAAAACTTCCTTTTTCAGCGAATGAAAAAAGTAGCCTATGAAATGCGGCTAAGTGGTTTGTCCACTATCTCATCAAAGTCCAGGGCCCGATGAGAGAGCTGGTAACGAGGCAGAGTTCGGAGAGAAGTGATAGTTTCAAATCCTCAAAGTACGTGTTTTCGAACGCTTTCACCCGGAGATGCGATAGACATGTTTCCCACAACAATCTCGAAGATCTGTGAGATGTGTGCCTTCGTGCTCCTTTCTAGTGGCTCGAAGGAACGCCGCCACTGCATCACGGCGCAGCGTATAGCGTTGCAAGTGACGCTTCTCCATTGGATGCTCGCATAGCGCCACGACGGGTGACACGCTATCTCGAAACGCAATGCCTTTTACAGAGCCGACGTGACAGCCAACACAGTGAACACGAGGAATGCAAGACGCCGCCCCAAAAATGGGTGCTCAACTGGGCAAAAAATTACTTCATATGATTTCCGTTGTGAGGCACCGTATGAGGGGCTCCCTCCCCCATGACAGCAGAACACCAGCGAAGGCTAAGCGATGAGCTAAAGTAGAGAAGGGGCTAAAGGAGAGGGTGGTGAACGGCTGAATCGGGCGCATCTGGCTGGCATTGATAAAATAGAGGAGGCGTTGCTTCAAGAATTTTATTTTCAGGAAAAGCATCCTGTGTATTCGTATAGTTTCACTTCATATATTCGTGCGCATTGGCGCCACCAGTCTATCCACTATCCAAGCAGGAAAGCCCTCTCCCGATCTAAAAGAACAACTGATGGTGCACACACACACATTTCACTATTGCGAGAGATAGCTTGGGCTTCAAATATAACACGGACGCATTTATTTTTACGGTTTGCCAGTACAATGCGATAATCATACATAGGCGCGCAACCCCATTCCAAGCTATCTACTGACAAATGGCCGTAATTATTCTTGTTTTTAACACTGAACTTGTGTTCGAGAAAACACTCGTTAGGGCAACTACCCGTCTGACCTATACATTCATTACCACAGGTCAGCGGAACGTCATAAACCACCCCTTGTACATAATCCACAAAAAGGCCGCGATAATTCTTGGAGTACCTGACAGCTGGCGTGCCGTGCGGGTCTGTCACCCAATATATAGAGTTTCCTAAAGAAACACAGGAGGAAACTCTGGCGCTAGTGTCTATGGGAGCTGCAACACACGGCGCTTCAATGATCATAGGAATGATGGGTAGCACACGGATTTGTTTCATTTTCGTACTTCTGGCTCCGTGTGTGTTCGTGAAGGTTGGAGCTGTTTTCTCACGAAACAAAAATCAGTGAATGATCAGCGGTGGCGCTTCACTACCATAATATTTTAGGCTTACCATTTCAAATCGGGTAACCGTAAGTTCAAAAGGGGTCGTTCTTTACTTGAAGAAAAAAACCGAAACACAGCAACAAGCGAAGCCACAAGTGCCATTCGCCGCCCGCAAGTACGGAGACTAAGCAAATCCATGTCCTACCCATCATCCCCTTGTTTGCTGAGCGATCGCAGCGCCAGAGTCCCTTCTAGTTCATTTTAGGAAACTCTATGAGTCAAGCTACAATGGATAGGCTGGCGGCGCCACCATGCACGCATGTATAGGTTGGTGTTTACCGGAAATAAAATTGTTGGAGTTAGCGCATTGTGTTGTCTCTATCTGTTAGCGCTCAATATGTCGTCGGGTTTTTATGTACACACGCAAACGTTTGGTTCGTATGCATGCAGGTCACTCCTATAGATTGTAACTGTAGAATAATTTATTGTTCTGAAAATAATGCCATAGAAGATAGATTCAGCCTTTCTGAACTGCTACTGCCACACCGGCTCCAACAGCTCCAGATACAACGCCGCCAGCAATGGCCGCAATTAAGGGCAGCAGGACTGGAAGGATCTGCTCGTCGGTTACGTCGCCTGTGCTGTTGATTCCCTGAAGAGCCTGAATGAGTTCTTCACGGTGTTCCATGATGGAATGGGAAAGTTTCTCGATGAGGAGTTTCTTCGCATCGTCCGTGCTCATTGCTGGCTTACTCAGCGTGGCTGCTTGAATTTCTGTTTCATGAAGTGAGAGAAAGGAGAAGCAATATGTGAATTAGGTTTGCATTCAAATCAATGCATGGAAGATGGTCAAATAATATTTCATAAAAATAGATTGTGTGGGAAGTTATTGCTACAGACACGCGTTTCATGCTTCATTAACGACGTTGTATCAATAAAATTAATGCACGGCTACACAAAATTCTGGCGTAAAATAGCGCATTGTACTTTGCTCGAGCTAGATTGTCTGATTATTTATCAGTGCAGAGAACCAACAAAATGGAACTTCTGAAATGAAATAGGCGGCAGTACGAAAGTTATCCGGACTTATATTACAATTTTGTGAGCATCGAATTATAATCCACTCAATTTGACGCCAATTATTGTCTTACTACTTGAGATTATCTCACACTAGCGCATACCTTTAAGAAGCTGTACAGAAACAAATGCAAAATACGAAACCTGCAGTGGACCTAGAACAGAAAATCAAGTGAAAGGCAGCAAAGACGTTAATATGTCCAACATTTTATATATTGACAGTATCTAGAAACGTTGGTATCTCTAACGAAGAAGATGAGCCAAAATCAATAATTGCACTTACCGCACAAATGACCCAAGATGAGGAGAGCCAAGATGACGTAGGACTTCATGGCGAACGATCTGTGATGAAGAACGTCATGCCAATCAGATGAAAAAAAAAATGTGCCACACGTTTCAACGTTTTTTTCCTTGAAATCCGTAGATCATACTCAATAAGTCTGGTGATTTACGAAGACGTATCGGTCCCCCTTTTTTAGATGTTTATTTTCTAGATTAGAAAACACATTGTGTTTCACGATGTACCGTACCAAAATCTCTCATTCATAAGAGCTTTTCGCTCTCTCTAACCTTTCTATACATTCTCTGGTCTTATTGTAAGCAATGGAGCGATTTCACAAAAAAATATTAACACGACATTCGAATATCGGTTTAAATGGCAGTGTTTGTTTACAACGTGCATGCCACCAACACAGCGATGGCAATGAAATTAACCGCCAACCTTTTTCTTTTCGGTCAGAACATTAAGCAATTTTTCCAGCTTGGTCTCTATAATTGTATTTAAGTGTTACTTAGTTGCAAGGTAACAATGCAGACAGAAAATACTTTGCTCACCTAAGGGTATGCCGTAAAGAAATTGGCGACGAAAATGGTCTGCTTGATTTTGTCTTCCCCCTAAGAACTCGAAAGCTGCTTTGATGAAGCGCAGGGAATGGGCTGGATTTTTATAGCTGTGAGCAAATGGAAGGGTTTTTTTTTTACTTTTTTTATGCAATTCAGCAAACGATAACTTTAAACAATAGCTGGGGAGCATGCATTCTCTTCAATTGTGAGAAGTTCAATGATACGAAATCTCAGGTGCCCTCCCGACCTACTGGGTAAATGGGGGCAAGTAGGGGATGGCGTGGACATACTGATTTGATCTATTTATTTATTTATTTATTTATTTATTTATTTGCTTCCCTCTTTGCTTTCTTCCTGTATTTTTCCTTTCTCATAACGAAATGCTCCATCTGGTCGCAGGCGTTCAGATTGTATAGAAAAGAAAATGATTTTTTTCACAGAAAGATTTTTGTGGTGCGGGGCCAGCGTCGCCCACAAGTCCCATATAGCTGTACTGGCTGCCATCCGTTCAAGGCGCCATAGGCGATCGCCGCCCTGCCTGCCCTGTCGACGAGAACATCGGATCATCAAGGCTAACGATGCAGGAAACTTCTGGCGCTGTTCCACGTTGACTTGGTCAAAGATAATGGGAGGGAAAAACCGGGTATAACACGGAAGGTTTATGTTAGTGTGTATTATTGTGAGTTTCTCAAAAACCCGTGGCCGCTGTGCAGGACATTCTGTTTGGTGCATTTTACGGATATACTGCTTCAAGGATATATGGCCTCTTGGGAACGATCTATATTTTCACCATTACTGTGATATTCTCTATCGGAGGAAGACAGCACACTGCAACACTTGAGGGACATGGTTCGTATCATCAGCCGCACGCTTATACGTACGGGGTTGTCAACTTGGGAGTTCGAGCTCATTATCGATGCTCTCTGAAAGCAGCGATTGCGCCGACGCGTCTTTTTTCTAATCTGTTATTGCGCGTGGAGTTTCACAATGGTACCATATGATGAGATGCACACAAAACGCACACGAGCGCCGCAAGATGGTTTCTGATTTTGAAGGGTGCTTGCATTATAGCGAACAGAAAAATTGATAAGGTTGACCCGAATGCGTTTTATAATGCTGATGTCAATCGATGGACATTCCCAGTGCAAAGTTGCTTTCGCACCATAACACGTATCATTTACTCCGGATGTCAGGTGCATATAGTCGATCTATTTACTTGGTCAGAGATGTAGAAAGACGAAATACCCTGGTTAGAAGTCGGTGTCATTTACTGGTTCAGTTAGGTGCCTATGTAGCCGGCAAGATTTATTCCAAAGATGTGGTGCTTCTACAAGATAGGCTAGAAGATAGTAGGCGGGCTCAAAGCAATGTTTGAACCTTCGACAACCTCGGTACGATTGGAGTGGCAGTTTGGCTGTGACATTGAATGAGGCTTAGATGTCGACTTTTACGAGCCCAATAATGAGAAACTTGACGGCCACAGAAAAAGAGGACAGCGAAAGCGGTCCACGACTACCTCAGGTCAGCCGGCGGGCCCACGAGATTGCGGATAAGCTGAGCCTATTTTCTTCGACTAGGCGGCTAAGCCGGGAATACGAATTTGTTGCGTCCTGCTGGACCTTTTACAAGTTGTTTTCATTCATTCATCAATTCATTCATTCATTCATTCACATTCATGACGTCATTTCCAACTAAGCGAGGTCAGTTGGCTTAGAAAGGCAGAGCATTGAAAACTTAGCACTGCCCCCAAAGTGCAATACTCAGGGCCCAAGGGGAGAGGAGGTGACGCTGGTGGAGCAGAGTTCAGGGAGTCGCCGTATTTCCAAATCAAAATGGTAACATTACCATCGGCCAGGTACCGCGTACACAAATAACTTTTTACACATCGTTTCTCCGAAGGAGACTCCACGGTGCGTTTGTGGCCACGTAGATTAGGCTAAGATCTATTTTATTAGAATTTCTATACGACGAACAAAAACCACGATCAATACTCTATTTATCAAACTGCAATTCACATGAAAATCTTGTAGATGGTTTACATATACATAACAAAACACGCATACTATTGGGATTTACCAAGTTTCTCAAAACAATCAATATCGTCGTAAATTATTGAGTAAAGCATTTACTATAGCGACACCTCTTGAATGTGTATGTAATTTCACCATGTTGCAATAAACGTACCTTTGTAGATGTGTAAAGTTATTCTGTGTCCTCGTAACGGAAGGTCATGCCAATTTTTATTCCTGTTATGTGACCGGTTTTTTTATGAGTTTTACATGAAGGTTTATTTGTTAAAATATTGGTGTTCATTTAACTTTATTTATTTTAACTTCAGTAATGTGTGCCTGGAAATCATTTTATATCATCTTCAGTGTCACTGCGTGAATTGAATTTGTGATCTTCCTTTCTCTTCTTTTGCGTCACTGAATAAAGGAAGCTGTATCTACGTGCAAGTTTACGTAATATTTTACCATGAATGCCATTTTTTTTCTAATCTTATTATTTGTGACAAGGTGTACCTGGCGATGTATAAAAGAGCCACCATTTGCAAAACACACTATACAGTACTGCGGCACTTTCATTGGGAGTTCATTAAAAAACTACTGCCAGCTATAGGTCTGGGCTAGAGCGTTAATGATAATAATAGCTGGGGCTTTACTGGCCAAAAACCACATTTCGATTACGAGGCGCATCGTAGAGGAGGATTGCGGACAATTTTGTCCATCCGGGGTTCTTTACGTGCACCTAAGTTTAAGTACAAGGGCCCCTATATAGCCCCCTTCAATATAACACCACTGCGGCCGGTTTGGACCCCGCAACATTCGTGTCAGCAGCCCTAATGAATGTGCCGCCGTACGGTGCGATAAAAGGCTTCACAGCATACTGTCCAGTGCAATGCGCCTACTCGAAATTTCAAACAGGGAAACATTTTTTGTACTTGTTTGTCTGGTTGATGAAGTGAAAGCATCCTTTTCGGTGTCAACCTTGCTTCCCATTGGAAATCACAAGTGATTGACTGTGGGAAAACGTTTTATGTATGCAAGTGACAGTTTGGTTCGTAGTAATCTATGCAGGTCACTTCTATAGACTGTAGTTGTATAATAATTTATTGTTCTGAAAATAATGCCATAGAAGATAGATTCAGCCTTTCTGAACTGCTACGGCCACACCGGCTCCAACAGCTCCGGATACAACGCCGCCGGCAATGGCCGCAATTAGGGGCAGCAGGACTGGAAGGATCTGCTCGTCGGTTACGTCGCCCGTGCTGTTGATTCTCTGAAGTGCCTGAATGAGTTCTTCACGGTGTTCCATGATGGAATGGGAAAGTTTCTCGATGAGGAGTTTCTTCGCATCGTCCGTGCTCATTGCTGGCTTACTCAGCGTGGCTGCTTGAATTTCTGTTTCACGAAGTAAGAGAAAGAAGGAGCAATATGTGAATTAGGCTTCCATTCAAATCAATGCATGGAAGATGGTCAAATAATATTTCATAAATAAATAGCATGTCAGAACAGCTATTGTTACAGACACGCGTTTTATGCTTCAATAACGACGTTGTATCAATAAAATTAATGCACGGCTACACAAAATTCTGGCGTAAAATAGCGCACTGTACTTTGCTCGAGCTAGATAGTCTGATCAATTATCAGTGCTGAGAACCACACACAAAAAAAACGATGCGCTTCTACAAAATGAAACTTCTGAAATTAAATAGATGGCAGTACAAAAGTTATCCGGACTCTTATTACAATTTTATGAGCATCGAATTATACTCCACTCAATTTGACGCCAAATATTATCTTACTACTTGGGCTTATCTCACACTAGCGCATGCCTTTATTAAGCTATGCGGAAACAAAGGCAAAACTCGAAATCTGCAGCGGATATAGAACAGCCAATCAAGTGAAGGGCAACTAAGGCGTTAATAAGTCTAATGAAGAAGAATATGAGCCAAGATCAATGTTTTTAATTACCACACAAATGCCCCAGGATGAGGAGAGCCAAGATGGCGCAGGACTTCATGGCGAATGATCTGTGATGAAGAATGTCATGTCAATCATGTGAAAAGAAAATGATATGTGTCACACTATCCGATGTTTTTTTTTTCTTGGGATCAGTAGATCATACTCAATTAGTCTGGTGATTCATCTAAAAAGACTTACAGGTCACCCTTTCTTTAGTTGTTTATTTTCTAGATTAGTAAAAACTTTTTTTTTTCGTGACGAACCACACCAAAATCTCTAATTCATAAAAGTTTTGCGCTTTTTCTAGGCTTGCTATACATTCGATGGTCTTATTCTAAGCAATGCAGCAACTCCGTAAGACAAGAACGACATGACATTCGAATATTGGTTTGAATGACAGCGTTTAGAACGTGTACGCCAATAACACAGCAACTGTAATGAGCTTAACGGCTTTTTTTTTTTTCCTGTCAGTGCATGAAGCAATTTTACAGGCTTGTTCCCTACACTAGCATTTCAGTGTTACTTAGTCGCAAGGTAACAACATAGACAGAGAAGATTTTGCTCACCTAAGGGTACGTCACAAGGTTAATGACGACGAAAACGGTCGGGTTGGTTTTGTCTTCACCTTGAGAACTCGACGGCTGATTTAATGAAGTACAGGAAATGGTCTGGATTTTTATAGCTGCGAGCGAATGGAAGGTTTTTGACCCTTTTATGCGATTCAGCAAAAGATACCGTTAAACAATAGCCGGTGAATATGCATTCTTCTGAAGCATAAGAAGTTCATTGATACGCAAAATTACGCGCCCTCCCGACCTATCGGCTAAATTGGGGCAAGTGAGGCGGTGAGGCATGACGTGGACGTGTCGGACCAGCAGAGGAGGCGCTGGCCGGACATACTGCTTAGTTTTCTTACTTTATTTATTTATTTATTTATTTATTTATTTATTTATTTATTTATTTATTTATTTATTCATATCGCTTTTTTTCAAGCTATCTGTTTTTGCTTCCTTTTTATTTGCTTCCATCTTTATTTCTTTATGTCGTTTTTATTTCGTCCTATATCCCCTTTTCTTTCTTCCTTTCAATATTTAGTTTGTTTCTTTCCTCTTTTTTTGTTTCTCTTGACGCAATGCTCCCTTTTTACGTAGGCGTTCAGATTTCGTAGGAAAGAAAGATCTATACACAAAAAGGTGTTTGTGTTACGGAGCCAGCTTGTTCCACGAGTCCAATTAGCAGTGCTGGCTGACCTCAGTCTAGTGCGCCATGGGCAGTTGCCGCCTTGAGGGAGGTAGGTAGGTAGGTACGTAGGTAGATAGGTACGTACGGAGGTAGGTAGGTAGGTAGATAAGGAGAAAGGTAGATACGTACGGAGGTAGGTAGGTAGGTAGGTAGATAAGGAGAAAGGTAGATACGTACGGAGGTAGGTAGGTAGGTAGGTAGATAAGGAGAAAGGTAGATACGTACGGAGGTAGGTAGGTAGGTAGGTAGATAAGGAGAAAGGTAGATAGGTAGGTAGGTAGGTAGGTAGGTAGGTAGGTAGATAGGTAGATAGGTAGGTAGGTAGGTAGATAGGTAGGTAGGTAGGTAGGTAGGTAGATAGGTAGGTAGATAGGTAGATAGGTAGGTAGGTAGGTAGGTAGGTAGGTAGGTAGGTAGGTAGGTAGGTAGGTAGGTAGGTAGGTAGGTAGGTAGGTAGGTAGGTAGGTAGGTAGGTAGGTAGGTAGGTAGGTAGGTAGGTAGGAGAGCTACGATGACGTAGGCCTACATATCGAATAATCTGTGGGGAAGAATTTGGTATTATGCCCTGTAGAAACTCGAGCAAAAATAAATCTGTGAAGTTACGCAACCAATGCGGCCACTTGATGTATAAACTCAGCCAGTCAACGTTTTTGTAGAATCCGATACAGAGGTCTGGAAAGATATTTTTCCGTTTACGAAACTAATAGGTAGGTAGCTTTTCGTAGCTTTTAGATCTTACGTTCTCGCTGCAAGCAAGGCTAGCACCTCTGTGATGCAAGACATAAAGAATATCCGATAGTTAAAGAATCGAAACGGTCAAGAAGAAAGTAGTACGCTTTATTTATCGTAGCTACGACACGTATTTTTCACCTAGCTCTTATCTTCATAGTCTTAAGCTTACCTTCTTCTCGTTGTCACGTTGAATATTTCATCTTTCATTGCGCTTCCGTTCACTGATCACGATTTTCTTCACTCAGCAACATCCCTTCCTTAACAAGAACGCCCGCCACAACCTATCGTGACCTGAACATGTCTCCTTTACCCGTATATAAGCGTATAAATGAAGTTATTTTGTCCGCACTATTGGCATACGGAATACTTGACCCGGTTATGTTAAATCTTTACCACGTTATTAATTGATTTTGTACATCCATTGGACTCAATGTTTTTTTTTACAATTTGTGTTCTCATTTTCGTACTGAAACACGATACCGTTAAAGAGCGCGTTTCGCAGAAATTCCGGCGTAGGCGTCGTTCCTTGTGAGCGAAAAATAATCTTGTGCGTCACCGAACAATCGAGAAAGATGTAAAAAAAATAAATATTAAAATTTGTAATTATATCTGTATATGTAAATTAAAGCATCGAGCACGGGTCGTTGGCGCGGTAAGCAGGTGTTCTGCCACACAGCTCTGCTTGGAAATACAGTGAGAGTAACTTTCATGATTTACAGCCACACGCTTCGTTTATTATCGATGTAATAATGCGTAGCAGAAGCGTCCATTGTCATCGGGCGTCAGAACATGTGATTATCATATTGATTTCATGGTTAAAGTCGGCCGCCGACAAACGCTTACACGTTACTGCGCCCATTTCCTTAAAGCCACGTAGTGGGTGAATAGAAAGTTCGCATAAATTTCACGCAAATACTTGCTAATGGTTTAAAGCATGCATGTTGCCCACACACAGAAGGCACTACATATAGACAGGATATCGCCATCGCGTTCACCTGTGAAGGGCGAAGCTTAAGGGTCCCCCGATTTCTGTCTCCACTTCTGCGATAGGCCTTTAAGGCAGCAGTATTTTGAAATTAATTAATTAATTAATAGATAAAATTCCACAAACGGGTTACATAACATTGATGTTATATGCACACTACTTACAGAACAAAATTTTTTTCTGCATACACGGCTTTCTATATATAGGCGTGATGTCCACAAAAGCGTTTTGTGCTACTCAATCATTACAAAACACTAAAAATGAGAATCGCTAGTCTCACCTGTGTCAGTCTAGTCGGCGATTACGGCGGCGGTCTTGGTTCTGCCTCTGAGAACCTCGAAAGCAGCCTTATGATGTTCGCTAAATATGCCGGATTTTTGTAGTAGAGATCAAGTCGTGGTATAATATCAAACAACGGCCATTAAAGATGGTGTTTTTATAACTGGGACATGTACATTGATACAAAGCAAGATAGTGTTTACGTTAAGAGATATCAGCACCGGAGCAGATTAATGTCTGACCTAGATAGTACTTAAGCATACACATGCAATCCACGGAGAGCTGAAGACGCTTTGAGGCACTCTGTTTATTAATAATCTCTTTACTGTTACATATCGAACACGTTGAGTGATTTGTATGTCGTGCTTCATATTCATTCGCCTGCACACAATATTTCATTTAGTTGAATTATATTTTAAACGAAATAAGGGTCATTAGGTGTGACTCTCATTATTAGGTAACGGTTTAAAGTGTGGCGACTGTAGCCACATTCTAATATATTTAGATTAAAAAAACCACCCACGAATTTTTTGTCAATTTTTCTCGCACACATGTAGACGCACCCATACAAGCACGAACATACATAAAATATAACATGTGTGTTTGGAAAAAGTTGTTGACGATTTAGAGTACCTGGTACTCTACTATAGGAGAGCAAAAAGCCGTCCCGGGCCCCACCCTCAACGTGCAGTAGCACTGTAAATGAATCCGTGAGGGCTGATCATTGTAGCATCCAAAATATGGCATGTGTTTAGAAAAAATGTTTAACGATTTCGAGTACGAAGTACTCAAAATCCCTCCCAGAAAAAAAAAAAACTGGCGGCGCTAGTGTTGTCAGCTCACACAAGGCGTATCTATTACACTGACATTTCAAATTACCTAAAAAGCTCAGGCTTTCTAGTGCTCACGCTACAGCTCAAAGATCAGATTTATCGAAACTAAGTGCACATTGTTAGGTACGGCTCCTGAGCTTACGGAGGAGCGGCATTCTTTTGGTACTCAAACAAGTAGCCGAACGGCTGGCAGACAATGTCCGCCATGTATTGTCCAAGCGAGGCGCCGTGCCGTCGGGAGACGGCGACAAGTGCAGCAGCTGCCTTCGAAAATACAGCCACGGCGGTAGCGAATCGCCCCGCTGATTGATCGAGCGAGCAGTTTGTACCCTATTTGAGGTTGTTTGCGGCGGCCTTTTTGATGTATGCTGTCCTGAGCGCTGGACCGATCACCCCAGCGACCTTGCCACGCCAGCAAGGGGACACCGTGGTGCCACAGTATGACGATAGTTATAGCGCGAGAACAAAACGACGACAAAGAGTTCTCGCGCTGGAACTATCGTCATGCCATACCAACTAGCCCAAGCTGCCACACTTCCAAGCCACAGTATGAGTGTGCAGACTCCTCCCCAAGTCAAGGACACTGACATGGGCGAGTGCGGGTGGCCCCGTCGAATGTGGTGAATGTCTTGCGATTGGACAATGTAATTTGGTGCCCTTTCCCTCTTCCGAGAATCTGGGGAAACGGGACTGTTTAAAATCAGCCATCGCGGGCTGCTTCGTGTGCCTTTTCGCTGCAGTGCAGTTCGAGACAGTGCTTTTCATGCTGATGTATTCTCGATGTAGAGCTTTCGACGAGATCGTCTCGATGTAGGACATCTTCGTCTAGATGTTTGTCTTGTGGCGAGAAACGCTCGCTTGTAAATAATGAAAATAAACCTCTGTAAATACCTCTCCCCCAAGAAGGCGCCTTCCTACCTGCAAGATGGGCTAAACGGGTCCGGTGGCGGCGGCCAGCTACCCACGACGAGACCCACCGGACCCGAGCCGCAACGACTGGCAGCAGAGATGGTATGCTGTCGGGCCCCCGGTCATAACAACCCGTGGGAGTGGTGGGATGCCTTCGAGCCCCGGTCCTAACAACATGCAATGCGCTCTGCACATATCAGCAGCGTTCGTTGGAGCGTTCCTGCAGAGACGACAAAGGCGCAATTACTGCTTGCTGGATTGGTTGGTAAGAACTTTATTGGAAGTCCGGCAGAGCTTTCGCCGACCGGACCTTAGGTTTCCCGCGTGGGGACGTCAAGACCTTGCTGACCGCCGCCTCGCAGGCCTGCTGGACGGCCCAGAGTTGGTCACCGAGGCTGGGGCTGCACAGAGCAGCGGCCAACCGCGGCGGAAGGGTTCCGCATTTAGCACCTTGCGGATTTCTAGCGCAGTCCCAGAGCTTGCTGGATGTTTGTGAAAACTAACACAACAGTTAGTTCTAATAAATGTCGTGTCTCACAAAGAAAAGCGAGCCCTTAAAATCGCATTCTTTTCGTTTATTGCTTGCTGAGTTGTCGAAGGTCACAATTATTTATAACGTTTATTATAGTGCAATGACGAATTAGACGGAATGAATACAGCAACCACAATGCCTCTGTTTACAGTTTGTACATAATACGAGAATTTGCGGTCTGTGAAAGACAGTGGCACATCATGAGAAAACCCCAGGTGGTCGAAAGTATTCCGCAGTCTCCCACCCCGGCGTTTTTCATGATCGTAACGTGATTATGACACCCAAAGATATATTACTTATTCATCTTCTTTTTCTACTTATTATTGTAATTGCTGTTAGTGTTTTTGTTAATAATAATAATAATGATGTCTCAGACTTTGCGTTCCGAAACCACGATATGATTATAAGTGACGCCGTAGGCTCCGGAAATTTCAACCATCCTCTTTAATGTGCGCCGTCATCCCACAGTAGACGGGTCTTAAGCATTTCGTCTCTACCGAAATAAGACCTTCGCTGCCGAAAGAGATCCCGCGACGTTGGTTCTACAGCAGTGCATCGTAACCCCTGAACGAACGTGCAGGACAATGACGCAAGGTACAAAGCGTTGTCAGATACTTTAGGCGCCTGCATAACGCCGGCATACATCTTTTCTTAGCACACGCTGTGAATAAGCATGCATTTTCCTGTCATATCGAGAAAAATTTGCGGTAAATCTTGGAAGAATTACGGCGAATTTTATATAATTCATTAGAAGCATTCAGTACATGCAGAAACTCACCGGTACCTAAATTACCGTGAGTTTGTTCATACAAATTGCAATATTTCTAAGCAAGCACGTAAATTGATAAGGTTGACCTAGATGTCTTATCGTACGCCGCTCGCTGATTTATCGTAAACGTATGTGTGGAATGCAAACAGTCTTTCGCAACAGGTCACAGGCCGTTGATCACAGATGACATACTTCTTATCGGGGAACATTGTGCTGGTCAGAAGTATATAGGCACATGGAGATTGACCGGTCGCTACCGGTGCACTGATTAGATTGATTGATATGTGGAGTTTCACGTCCCAAAACCACCATATGATTATGAGAGACGCCGGCTTCGGAAATTTAGACCACCTGGGGCTCTTCAACGTGCACCCAAATCTGATCACATGGGCCTACAGCATTTTCGGCTTCGTCAAAAAATGAAGCCACCACCACCAGGATTCGATCCCGCGACCTGCGGGTCAGCAGCCGAGTATACCTTGGCCACTAGACCACCGCGGCGGGGCCACTGATTAGAAACATAAGTCGCTCACTGGCAGATTAAGTAGCGTGTAGCATATTTTCATGCTATAGCCTCGCCGCGGTGGTCTGGTGATTATGGTACTCGGCTGCTAACCCGAAGGTCGCGGGATCGAATCCAGGCTGCGGCGGCTGCAATTTCGATGAAGGCGAAAATGTTTGAGGCCCGTGTGCTTAGATTTAGGTGCACGTTAAACGGACCCAGATGGTCGAAATTTCCCGAGCCCTCTACTAAAGCATCTCTCAATGAAAGCGTGGTTGTGGGACGTTAACACAATTACTATTTTAATGCATGGTCTATCACCTTTAATTAATGTTTCACTTTGGTGCTCTGTCAACTACTGCGTTGCTCGAGACTCTCATGGTATCACGTGGTCGTGACCTTCCCGAAGGCAGCAGACGATGTCCAAGATGAAACTTGATTTGGTTGAACTTGTGGCCGATAAGCGGAAAGTCAGATTAGAGCGATACACAGTGGCACTGATAGCGGCCAATAGAGAGTCGGCCGTCCATCAATTGACCATCGTTAGAGCGCGCCCTTTTTCATATCATCACGCGACAAACTTTCCAGCATTTCATCAATGCGAAAGTTCTGGCATAAGCTCGATCGAGCGTTCGCGTCATGCGCGCAATCTTAACAAAGTGATCTACTAAACAGCCCCGAAGCTTCTAGAACACTGCCGGGGGCTGCTTTTGCTCGGCATTATACTTGCAGTCTTTGTAGGCGAAAACCAAATACAGCACAAGTGAAGTAGACAAGCGTGGCAATAGACAAAAGGGCAGTCGGCTAAGCAACGTTTCTGTGGTATCGCCAAGGTACAGCACATATAAACTGGAAGCGTAACTTCGAGCGTAACTCACGTTGCCCAATCGTATCCACGGTAGCGAGGCAGCAGGCTTGACAATGTCACTTGGGCAGCCCTTGAGCACAGCGTTTCCTCGCTTACGAGCCGCGTTCTCCGTCACGAAAGGCAAGGGCAGGCCGGCCCTGGGACAGCGAAAACCTGCGGTCACAGTATATACGTTCTCTGAGCTAGCTAAGCTTTGAAGCGTCGCGCCAGTGAGCAACATATAAGCATGAATCCATTGCGTGAAAGTGAGCGATGCCTCGTTGACCCGACAATGCGGCGAACTAAACACTAGCAGACTGCCTATATACGTACGCCCCCAATGTACAGCGGTGAGAATCAGAATAAAAAAAAATGAGGCAATCAAATATTACAGAGAAAGCTGTCATAAGATCAGAACACGAGTCACGTGCAGCGTAGTAGATGTGCGCCGCCACCCGTAACCACGGCAATAAATAAGGAAGAAATGAGAAAAAAACACTAAACAAAAAAAACACCATAGACAAAGTGGTACTCAAGCCGGGGTCCGCTTCGCGCTAGGCCAGTATTGTACCACTCAGCCACTCCGGTGCTTGTACCTCGTTTTATAACTGGCCTTAGGAAGGCTTGACGTCGGGAAAGGAACCGCGCTAATATGAGTAATAAGCGTTTTAGAACATCTAAGGAGCAACTAGGCGTCACGCAATGCGAATTGCGTAAAGAGTGGGTCGTGCGATCGTCGAACGCTTTACAAAAGCTTGTCCTTGTTCACCTATTAGCTGGAGCGCATGCCCGCTTCAGGTATAACTCTTCATCGTCGCCAGGCACAGCATAAAAATATCAGCAAGTGTGTAGCGGATACCACGCTACACACTTGCTACACAAAAATCATGTTTACTTATGACATACTGGGTACCCAGCAAGTGTGCATGCTTGTAGCAGTTACTCAAAGAGCCTGAAGGTTCGGAAAGGCCGCTTTGCAAGCTTTCGCTGTGACAGTGCTGCACGTTCCGCGAAAGCCTGGCGTTTTTAGCCAAGTGTCAGAAAAATCGTGAAATAAATTTCTACTTCACTTTGGCACATAACACAAAAAAGATAACACAAAAAAATGTCCTATATCTCCTTATTCAGACTTTAGCCACTGTTGTTATCGCTTGAATCTGATCGATGGACAGCTGCGGGTAATCTTAAAAGGGTCGTGAAATGGTCGCTTTACAACGACAATGCGGCACCAACGGCAGCCACATGCGCTAACTATATCATCAGTCCGAGTGGACCTGCATAGAAGCATTGCCTATCGAGAAACGCGGAACTCTATGGCATATCGAGCACGCGCAAGAGGCGCTCATCGGTGTCTGCCATACGCAATCTGCGTCCCACAAGGACGCTGCTTATTATGACGTCAGAGTTCAAGTTAGCGCTGATTGCGTATGAAAAAGACGCTGATGAGCGTCCCAGCTGCACGCACTCGCGAGTACCGACAAGTTCCGCGTTCCTCGATAGGTAAAGAATTACTTATGATGACGTCACCTAGTTAGTGCGTGTGGACGTCGGTGGCTTCGCTTTGTCGCTTTAGAGCGAGCGTTTCACGACCCCTTTAACTTTGGTAGATTGGTCACGTGACTTGATTCGGCAAGCGGGCGTGTGCCACAGCGCATCCAATCCAGGCCGAGTAGATTCGGCACCACTCGTGCGTTGGCAGCCATTGCGTCTGGCTGCTTCATCGTCACAGTTCTGAGTTCTTTCTTACACAGGAGCAAGTGTACCTCCACGGCGAGCAGACCACCAGCAGAACCCCGCAGCCACCATGAACGGTAAAGCGGCTTCGACAAGCAAACTGACCCGCAGCAGTGCAACCAACAGAGACGGTAAGTGAGGGTTCTCTATGTCGCCACGTCGTCTCCATGTGATATTGTCACGTCCCTTGAGAAGGTTTCTTGGACGTAGGCGTAGAGCAGCAGCACTCTTGCCAGACGCGTCGCTTGGGCGTTGGTTGGTTGGTTGTTCCTCCAGAGTCCTGGCGCAAGCCACCACGGGGGATCGGCCATGAAACGGACGGTGCCTCATGTGTGAGGTGGAGTTGTTCTACCAGCCGGATTATTTAGATAACAATGTTCAAACAAAGAACCAATTGGTAAACGATAGATTAGAAATAAAATAGAGGTACTACAAAGAACGAACAAGCTAATATGGTTTGAAATAAAGTGAATTTATACCTCAGCTTAACATTCTAATCGTCTTGTTGACTTTAGAAAAATCGCATACGGCCTCACAAACGTTCCTGTGGCTAAATCACTTTTCAGTTGCTCCGAAGGAAAGGACCACCGGAAGGGATAAATTTAGAGCCAACCTACGGAGAGGGCGTGCACTTCTTTTTGTGTCCTCTGCATGAGCAAGCCACCCACCGTATATACTACGGGAGTGTTATATACGGCATTTTCTCGAAGTCGGGTCACCATTGGGGCAACTCTACTCTGTTGCCGAGCGCGAGGTCGTAGGTTCGACTGCCGTATCGGCGTGGGGATGGAGGGGTTCTCAATTAGGGGGTTCCCGGTTTCCCCGCGACTCTGCAACCTCCGTCGTAATAGATAGGGCATGTTCCGCGTAACAGAGTACGTATATACTTGCAAGCACGTGACTGTGAGGTAGTCATTTTTTTCGGCGGGATAACTTGTAATGAGCGCATTACTTGAAGTGCCTTCAATGTGCTGAAGCGTAATCAAATGGCGTAACATTAAATGTTTCAACTTTTAACGATACACGCATACTCATTATTCGACGACCCTTTTTTTTTCCTTGGAAGTATTAAAAAAATTTAAATATTCCGCACACCCCCTCAAGAATGTCAATGTGACTCGGAGCCACCCACTGCGATATATAATGTGATATATTGGAAACATGTAGAACGGGGAAAGTGCCCCATCAATATACTCATTATAAAAAGTGTGGCAGAAGTGACGTTATATTTAGGGGATAAACAATTCGGCGAATGAAAAAGCCCCAAGGTGGACATGTGCTTTCCACGCCGACTGTCTCTATCGCAGCTCCGCTGACAACATGGCGTACCTACAAATTCTGCCCTTATCTGGCTGTCCGTGGCTCACAGGCGTGGATGTTGCGCGATGCAATTTTTCGAGAAGCGTTTTCGTGAATGAGCACCGACGCTTCTGTTCTTCAGTTGCATTGTCTTCGATTGCATGGTTTCGAAACTATCGATGCATGCCCGATTTCGGGCTCGATGGAGTGTTCGTATAAACCGTTACCAGTGTGGGTTTGTCGGTCGATTGGTACATCACGTGAACTGAAAGGTTGCAGCAAGTTTCAAATGGGAGCACGATTAAGAAGAAGAAAGTAACGCATAGGGCAAGGCTGGACTCACAACTGCTGTTTAATATTAAGACTATTCCCTATAGCACATCGCCACACATGCGTAAAGATCCAACAGCAAAACGATGTGAACATATTAACACGTTCAACCCCCAACTGCCATTTTTATCGTAACTGGACCTTGACACGTCCACTAGGTGCGGAAATAAGATTCGCCTGGCATTGAAAATCGTCGGCGATACTAGACAGATATTCGAAGCTTTCGCATCAGAAAGTTAGGCGCTAAATTTTTGTGTCAGTGAACCTTCAGCGCATGTTCACTAATAGAATATTCCAATGCTTTAGCAGATCTATAATTGTCAATGTATAGCGGACGAGATAAGGCACGGTTAAGATAAAAAAAGGGGGAGGCCAGGGGGGTGGACTGTAACGTGCTCGCATGATTCTGCTCTGGCATGTTTGCACATGCGTGGTGGTGTGCTATATAGAATCTGCCAGTCTTTTGATAAACTTCACTGTAAGTCCAGCCTAGTCCTGAGCGTTACTTTTTTCTGCCTCACTTGGAATAAATTCTGGGAGTTGGGCCCTTTCTTTTCTCCTCTCAACTTTCTCGAGGCTGCGGTGAACTTGCCCCCCTCTCACCCTTATTAAATAGAATAATCCCTGCGGAATCCTGTGATCGCTGCCCTGCCAAACACAATGC